>VWZI01006526.1:226777-264292 GCA_013396835.1 Psilopogon haemacephalus
GTAGGAGAACAAACCAGTAAAATATGAGAATATTACTCAGTCTTGAACTGGCTCCATAGCAGACACAAAGCTATTTTTCCTTTCCCAAAACATACTTCACACTACATATAAACTATGTATCTTACACATTTATAGTATACATATTTAATACATTTTTAGGCAGATTATCAGAGTTCTATTTAATCACAGAGATTTTAAAAAATACATAGCCTAAATTCATTTAGATGAAACATGTATCAAGTTATTGATCAGGCTTTTTAAATTTTAATTTTTTTAAATTTAAAGTTTAAAAACAAACTTTGCCTACCCAGCATCTCTTGCTAATTCTAGATGATACTTTGTTAGAATTTAGCACTGCAAAAGTTACAATTGTAACTTTTCTCTTTTTTTCAAATAAAGCTGCTCTGTTATTTGTAATTTTACTTTTCTTCCTCAGACTTAATGGAAAAAAATAATAAAATAAACATGGTATTTAAAGCATTTGACAGCTTTCAGTTCTGGCCTCTTTAACACCATTTATAATTTACATTCCACAAGAAATCGTAATTCTAAACATGCAGCTAAGCAACTCTTCCCTTTAGACTAGTTATGTCATTTATTACATAGCTGATTAGTACCAAGCATTCGTCTTTTGAGGGGGCAGATTGTTCTCTTTTCTTCCCTTTTAAAATTTTTTTAATTTCCTTCAACAACATACACAAAATCCTTGTAAATACAATCACATTGAAAGAAATAGATCCCTTCTGAACTCCCTGTACTAGTTATCCAACTAATCCATGTCAAGAAAGATACAATGAAAGCTTAACTTAGCTTAAACTTTGCCAAAAGAAAATACATGGCAATACATGAACATTATGATTCTAGCAGGAAACATTTTCTTTAATTTGCCATTACTGAAAATTATCTGCATTTGATTTACATAGGAACTAAAGAACATCACACCTGCAAATCCCTTTTATTAATAACAATTAACATTATAGTTAAGGTCTAGGTTCATATCTAGGAAAAGCAACCAGATCTCCTCTTTTCAATGTTTTCCTGTATCAAATTTTAGGTACAAAATAATACTAAATCTAAGCACATTACTCCCTGACGAGAAACAACACCACGCTAAAACCTGTTCAATACTATGGCAGTATTTAATCAATACTCAATACAGGGCATTTTTTAATCAAGAAATTAGTAACAACAGTTATAATAGTGATAATGACCACCATGCTTATATTTATACTAAATATCTTTCCAAGATTACAGACTGGTTGCTACTGAGCTACTGATTCTGTAATCTATGCTGCACATTGAGAAGAAAAACCTAAATCTTTAACACATCAAAATGTGTTGACAGTTGTAACCTGGACTATATAGTCAGACCAAACTAACACGATTTACTATCTATCATACTTTGGTATTTTATTTCTTGACAGTCAAGGAAACCACTTAAAAAGGACAAGATCAGAAAGCATTCAGTGATAGTTTTAGTCCCTGCATTCTAATTTTTGTAGCACTGAGCAACAATAAATATACAAGATAAAAAAATGCAAAAATCAGAATTAGTCTCACATCTGCTGTACACTTTTCAAACTCCCATAGTTGTTCTTTCAAAAATCTCCTCTTCTATTTGAATCACAAAAGGAGTAATTTTCCACACATCAGCTGGGCTATCAAGTAAGCATTATTTTGGTACTTTTCAGACGTGTTTAGTGATTTGTTTTCCTTTCACCCTGAGGTACTCTTATTTCATAATCAATGTATTCTTGGCCTCTATATGCACTTAAAATGAACGGCTGAGTTCTCATCTGGGAGATTGTTTTTGTTTTTCTTTTTTTTAATTGAAATACACATCAAGCATAGTCTTGACAATGAGTCGTGGGAGTAAACACTCCCAAGATATGCATTCCCCCCTCCAACTGTTTAATACATCAAAATCTGCTAGTAGGAATATTTTTATTGTATCTTCAGACACTGTTTTAACTACTAATAGCACTGGTATCAATTTACAATAATTTTAGATTTTATTAATATGGTTCATATTCTACTTCTATTGTTTCACATTACTGCAATTGCTGCAAAGAAGAAATGTTCTATGCTATTAAGTTTTCCTTGGGTGTCTTTCCCACTAAACAATTAGAGAAGCACAATGTCACTAACAGGTCTCCGCAGACTGAAAACCCAGAAAATAAACCCAAACAGAACTTCATAGCTCCCTCAAAGTCACAGGCATGTACTGAGCATCTCTGACTCTGTCTAAAAAAAAAAAAAAAAAATCAATACCCTAAACCCACCACCACAATATTTTTTAAAAAATAAACAGACATGTAAACATACATCCTGTATAAGCAGGCAACATAGGTTTATCTGTATTTGTATTCATAAAGTCAGTGTCAGTGATTATTAATGCAAAATTATTTTAAAAGACCATTCAGCTGTGCCTTCTGCAGTAATACAAGTAGACAGGCTTACATTTTACATCACATTCTAGTCAGTACCGTTTCTCAGTTTTAAAAGATTTTATATAAAGCTGCACAACATGTTCAGTGCCAAGGATATTTGTCACCAACTTGCTTTGCTGATCTCTTCCATTAAAACATTTATAATGCTACCGTATCTTAGACATATTTTCTTGATCTAAATACTGATCCTTACTAATCTTGTAATCACATTTTAAGCATTCCTTTCAAAGTAATAATCTAGATCTGCTGAAAAGTAGCAATGAGCTTCTTACCATTCTGATCCAGTATTTTCCCCGTCTCTGAAGTCCAGCAGCAAGGAGCTGTTGCTGTTGCACTGCTTACTAGAGACACAGAGGCTTTGGAAGCAGAGAATGTTTTATGTGGTTAAAATGTATCAGCACTGATTACATTTCAGTCCCTCAATTCCTAGCCTTGATGCTCTGGAAATCAGCCAATCTGAGTGATAAAGAGGTTTGCAACAAGAAGTTGCAGAATTTTCACAGCAAGTGCTTCACGGAAATGTTTTGCTTCTTGATACTTTTTTTATATCCACTAAATGTTAAAATAAATCCTGGCTGTCTCTTTCCCTCCTCCTCCTTTTTTTTTTCTTCTTTTCCCCCAAAATGAGATTCATATATTGTTCACAAGGGACTTTAGCACTTGGTACAGCTAGGCACAGTGCAGAAAGGCATCGTGCCAGATTACGCATACATCTCTGCCAAGATACCTGAATTTTGACTTGCAGCACACCCTGTTATTCCAAACATGGATCTTTCTAAGCCAAAGCTCATAACTTTGCCAAAATACACAGTGTTTTTGTAAGGCAGCCAAACACCCCTTCAGGTTAGCTAAGAGCATCTTTGATTTGCAATGTGGCTACCCTGATGGCCTTTTTAAAAAACAAAAGAAAACACTTTTTTCTAGTGAAGGTGACAAGTTACAAAGGGATGAAATGATCAACTGGCACTTCTGCTACATATTTATACTCCCACCCCTCTCAAGAATATGTCACAGAAATATCTGTGATGCTTTAACTTTGATTAATTAGTTAATATTTTTGTCGTAGAGTTCTCAGCATCGACTCAGGATACTACACTTCTGAGTGTGATAGAAAAAACAGCAGTCAGTCCTGACTCCATGGGCCTTCCCATCAAACACCATAAAAGATGGCAAACAAGGAGGCAGAAGGAATCAAATCATGTAACACTGGCTAGTTGGGTAGGTGCTTAGAGTAATATCCCAGCAACTTGACCATTTTCAATGTTTTGGGCATCATACTACAAGAGTTCTAAAGAAATTGTCACCAAAAGGCTATGGAGACTACGTTGGAAATGTTCTCAAGGAAAAAGCATATAAGCATGTAATTATACTAAGAGAGCACAAGACTGAGCCTGAAGTTTTAGTGAATAAATGAACAAGGATGGAGCAATGCTTCTGTAATCTGAGTGTTTAGGAAGGTCTGTACAAAAAAGGAAAATAAAATCAGAGATGATGCCCATAGCTCTCTTCTCTTTGCAACAGCATACAAAGGTTGTTTGAATAAGACTGCAGGACTGACCTGAACTAATCAAGGGAAAATTATGCACTAACTGGCAAGTTTGTTTAAAAGGTGTAGAGCAGCTGAATGGAAGTTTTGATTGTTTGTTGAAACAGCAATCAACTGAAGAAATTACATTAAAAAATATTTAATCATCAATATCACCAACCATGTTGTCTCTGAACTTCAAAAATTAATGAATAAATGACAAGTGATGGAAATCACGGTAAAATTTGGCTCTTTGCCAGAGAGACAAGGATGCAGAATTAGGGGAATCTACATGCCATGCTAAGATGTTGATATCCAGCTGAAGGTCTCTTTATTTTTGGTTGAAGAAGAAAGGTCTCGCATAAACAAATTTGCTAGCTATTATAACGGGGATTAATTTGCTTTACGTTTATAGGTGAGATTATCTGATCCAAATACAAGAAAGGGACCACAGTTCAATCCTGAGGAAACAGATCAAGAAGAAGTGGAAAGAGGCACTGAAAGGTGATTAAGGTAGGATGGCAAAATCAGGCAAAACAGATTGTATGAAACCAAAAAGGAGAATATTTCAGGAAGAAAATGGAGAACAGTATACAAGGTATAAAGAAAACAGCACTGTTTCCACTGGTCAGAAATCTATCTACAAAGATTTTGACTTGGGCAGTTTCAACAGCATGAAACAATCAAGAGATGCACTATGAAGTGCCCAGTGCCATATCAGAATTTTGGCTGTGACAGTAAGCAATTTATACAGCTGATTTAATCAGACTGAACATGGGATTTCCATCAGAGAGGCTCCACTTTTAATATCATTGAGACCCATCAGACATTCGACAGTCACTAAAATGGCTCAATTACAATGAATCAGGCTACAGAGTGTTTGCCCTTTTTAGAAATAAAAACTTTTCCACCAGAATGTTTTCATATGTCTTACTGGCTTGTTTGGTGCTTTCCTGCAATCCTTGGTGTTTCTGAAATGCTTTTATTCAAAAGACAATCTATTGAGATAGTGATTAGACAGTGAATAATTAAGACATGCAGCCTAGTCTTGCTCCTTGTACGTTTTGACATGAACTGTGAACGAAACAGGGTGATACAGCCCTATAGATACATGTACACCATTTCAAACTCTTTCAGTCAGCGATGCCAGAATGGTTCCAGTTTTCACTAAAATATAAACCAATGTATAAAAAATTCAGAGTAAATTCTTGCAGAATCTTCTCATATTTGAAACAAGTACAAACATCACAGAATCACAGAATGTTATCAATAAGCTCTGCTTGGTCAAGCAGCCTATAATAGACTCCTACCACAAGGCTCCTTTTGTTGTCCCAGTCCTAATACCTACCCATAGGCTTTCAACCTCTTATTTAGTGACAACTCTTTGCACTCTACCCACTTCTTCACATAGAGGGCAACACTTCCATCCCTTCTTTCTCTCCTGTCCCTTCTGAACAGTTTGTAGCCATCAACAGCCACACTCTAGCCACAGGATTCATCCCATCAAGTTTCTGTAATTGCCACAATGTCATAGCTTTCCTGTACCAGGATAGCTTCCAACTCCTCTTGTTTGTTGTCCATGCTGCCCGCATTGGTGTAGAGGCCATGTCACCTTATTAGAGGGGCACCCCATTGTTTCTCCAAGGCTTTCCACAGGAGCTACCCTCCTGTTCTTCATTATACCAGAGGCCCTTGACTCAGCTCTGTAAGACTTTGCCTTTGCAGCATGTTTCAAGGCAACAGTTTGGAAGCCCTTACTCGCACCCCATCCTTCTAACCCTGTCGCTTGTCACAGAGCCCCTTCCCCTTCAAGCCTAGTTTAAAGTCCTTCCAATGAGCCCTGCTAACTCACGTACCAGGATCTTTACCCCTCTCCAGGATGGATGTTGCTAGCAGAATGCCACATATATACCACCACCTATATTCAATTAAAAGACATTTGCGTATAGAACAGGCAACGAATACAGGCATTAAAAAAAAAAGAAAAAAATATTATTTAGCATTAGTACTCTTGCTTCAAGGATTTTTTGTTTGTTTGTTTTCTTCTTACTTTAATACACCTTCCAAGACACACAGTTAAAAAAACCCAAACAACAAACAAACAAAAAAAACCCAGTGCATCCATCAAGGGAAAGAATTGTAGACTGGTATAACTGCATCAGATGTATATCTACATAAGCCTTAAAGACAATTACCACACACACACACTTTTTTTCTCCTCCAATTCTTTAAGGATCCACATGGGGAGTTTAAATTTTTCCTCTTCAGAAGAAGAAATAATCTTCCTCCCAAACTTGGGTTAAAACCTTTGTTTTAATCTTTGCAGACCTGCAAGAGATAGTAATTTTTTCCAGATTGTACCACTCTGAGGAGATTAACCAGCACAAGTAACTCCATGATTTGGAGGCTATTTTAAAAATATAAGGAAAGTAACCAGAAGCATCTGATTACATTTTTTTAAGCACCCATATGTAGCTAGCAGGCCACACAGTTTAAATAATTATTCAAATAGTTTTCCTTATGGAATTACATAAGGAAGTCCTTGAAAGCTCTAAGTGACTGAAGAAATTGCAATTTATCAGATGTAATCTATTTTTCTGATAAAAATTTCTTGCATTGCTGTATCTACTCTATCTCACAATCACATGCTCTTTACAGCTAGTAAACCTTTACACTAGAGCCTTCTCTTTGCAGCAATTGAACACTTTTACAAAAACACAAAACTATGACAAAAGAAATTAATTTTTGCTCTGGCAGAATTCCTTTTATTTTCGCATTTGAAGTCTAAAGACAAGATGGAAAACCAAAGTATTTCAATTTCTCATCACATGAAAAGTCCTAATAAATCTGAGTTCAGAACCAAGCCATTATGGAACACCATCTCTCCCCATAGGTTGTAATCTATGATATTTTTGATATAAATAGTTAAAAATAAATCACAGCTCTAATGAGTAATAAGACAAAAAGTATGCAACATTATTTGACTTCACAGAATGAAGATAAACTAAGTTAGATATGCATGCAGAAATACTAAAAGCCATCAAACCACCTACACAACCATCAACTACACTTAGCCAAAATAGGAAACTTATCAACAAAATACTCTGAATTTTTAAAACATACTGTATGTTTCACAAAATTATTATTTCTCTCCCTCTATTCCATCTCCAAAACCCTGACTCTTAGAAAAAGTCTAAGTCCATCATGGTAGTCAGGAACTATACAGAATGATTAGCAAACATTTTCTAATTTTGAGGATATTCCACTTCATCAGGAATTGGAAAACTGTAAACCAAGGCAGAGCACAGCAAAACTTTCCAACCTCTTAAGGCACCCAAGAAGCTTAAAATCCATACCCAAATACTCTCAGCATGGAGTTCAGCCTGCCTTGGCTAGATGAACAACAGAATTCTGAATATTATTGTTAAAAGCTTACAGCAAATAGAAATACTCTAGAAAACTATAGTAATAACACAGACTTGGCAGTGTAAGATAAGAGAATGGATATGTCAAGGAGTAGCTCTGTGTTTTCTACCTTTCCATATGGAAGTCTGGCAGATGACGAGAATCACAAGACCTAGCACACCATGCAGGAGTAAGAATTGTATTCCTGCTTATTTAACCACGACATTGTTTTCATACAACAAATATCACCTCAGACAGCACCTTCTCCATTTGCATGGGTATTTTCACCAGGCTCATAATTTCAAGACAACTTCACTCTAATACACTACCAGGGGGGAAAAAAAAAACAAAACCAAAACATAAAAGCACAGTATTAAATACTTCAGATGATAATCTGAAGCAAAATTGAGGACTTAAGGAGTTCTATTGGCCTTGCAGGAAAGAGAATTTATGTGGAAAATTCTGTTTGTAGGTAATAGAACCTCACAATAGATGTTATGTCATTTCAAAGCAGTGGAAATACATTTGGGTGTTATGAAACTAGTACAGAACCTACAGAACAACAGAGGCTAATTTACTGGAAAGACACTACTCAGCAGTAACCAAAGGATGAAACATAATCTTAAATGGTTAGCTATCATAAAGATTGCATGTATTACCCAGTCGTAAACTGATTGCAGATCGTAACTGAAGCATGACCCTGTCCACACCAGTTTCCTGGTATTTAAGTAGGCAGTATTAATACAGAAGATGGTGGGTTTTCATTGCCATGAAGACCAAACATTGCTGACAACCTTGAAATAAATATTTTTGCATTATTTTGTAAGGAGCTGAAAGTGTGAGCTACAGATAAAAACAGCTGCAAAAGAAGTGTCATCATATTAAAAACATTTTCTTTTATTAAAAAAACCCAAAACCAATTAATATATATATACTCTCACATAAAAATAAAGAGATAAAGCCTTCTTATCTATCAGATGCAGCTGAAAAAATATATGAATGCTGCCTCCCAGAGTTCAGATGCCTGGAAACAATTCTACTTTGCTGTAGTACACTGATTCAGTGTCCAAGGAAACAATCTCCAAGGACTGTGAAACAATAACTAGATACCCTGTTTCCAACTATCATTGTACCAAGGGGGCCACACTGGACCACCTCAGCTCCAGCTATGCAGAGACCTACGCCTCTATGTCACCCAAACAGCACAACCAGTTAACTTTAAAATAGAGCTGAATACATCTCTCTCTTTCTCATGTGCACACGAATGCCTGCCCGCACAACCTCATAAAACACAATTAAGGGGCTGATGCTGTCCACATCGGCCTCAAGATAACTGTACATAGCCTACTTCTCCCACTACCCCTTCAGGTGGACTAGCCAAGTGGGCGATAAGAGTCTCTTTAGCACCCTGGCTAGAGGGCTGCAGGAGGACAGGAGTGTGGTGCAGAGCTGCACTGAAAGGGTGGGCAGCTTCCACCTCCTGTCATCAGTATCGGCAGAGATGATGACACTATGCATGCTGCAAATGACTCAGGCCAGCACAGCATTTCTTGAGCTATCTACTGAAATTAGTACACAACTATAATTATATTCTTGAGCAAGTAGTAGATATTTAAGGAGGCCGATTTAGTGAAGTTTAGAGTTCAATCTGTTGTATTTTGATCACTAACCACAGATCACTATTTTGCAAGTTTAGAGAATATGCACACCAAGCATCCTTCCATCATAAAGCAACTCAGGAAATGTTTCTAAAAATTCCACTACACATACTACGATCTTAATCTTTAGCCGACAGAAAGAAGAAAGATTGTCTCTTTTTCTGTATGTGAAAACAGGGCACAGCCTTAAATACTAAACTTTCTTTCAGTATAATACCTCAGCAGCAAGCAAACTGCCCCCGCTACTGAGAAATACGGTTAAAAGAGCAGTGCTTCTCCCAGTACCCTCCATTCCTGAAGAAATACTTGCCCATATTCACAAAGGAAAAAAAACCACACCAGAGGTAGGTGATCCATTCGGGCACACCCCTGCTTGCTGGGCTCCCTCAGGGCCGGCAGGGGCTGTCGGTCCCCACCAGGGGGCGGTGCAGCACCGCTCCGGCCTTTTCCATAGAGACTGCTGAAACGGCAGAAGCGGATCCCACAGCACCCACTACGATTAACTTAATCAAACTAAGCAAGATTGATCACAACATATGCTGTTGAGTACTTAATAAAATCGATTTTTATACAGAAATCCCACTTAATGTATGCTCTGAAAACCAGCCACATATAAAAGCAGTTAATTGTTATATGTTACCTAAGTGTATCTGGCCTACTACGCAACATTAGCTGTGTGGATGTAATTCAGTTTTGTTTCCACGTTAAATTACACTTAATGTAATTTCCCTATATTATAAAATACAGTTAATTCTGCTGCAGTAGACTGCCTAAACTCAGTCTTTTTTGGGACAAAAAGAGGCAGAAAGATCATAGCAGCTGCCACTAAAATGCTGCCGCTTTGAGACCGAAGTAGAGAAATGACACAGACCGTGGGGTCAAGGTTGCAGATGACACTAGCCTGAGTGATGCTGGTGACATGCCTGAGGGACAAGGTGCCAGCCAGAGTGGTCTGGACAAGCTTGAGAAGTGGCTCTGCATAAACATCATGACATTAAACCAGTCCAAATGCAAGGTCCAGAACATGGGTTGGGGCAATACCCACTATCAATACAGGCTGGAGGACAAAGGGACTGAAAGCAGCTCTGCAGAAAAGGACTTGGGGGAACTGGATAATAAGCTGGCAATACGCACTCACAGCCCAGGCCTGTTGCAGCCTAGGCTACATCAAAAGGTCATTCTGCTACTCCCACTGGGAGTACTGTGTCCAACATTGGAGCCCTCAGCACAAGAGAGACATGAACCTATCTTTGGGTGGGTCCAGAGTAGGGCCACAGAAATGATCAGAGGGCTGGAAAAAAAAAAAGAGTTGGGGTTGTCCAGTCTGGACAAGGCTCCGGGGAGACCTTATTGCAGCCTTTCTGTACTTTAAGGGGGTTTATAAGAAAGACAGAGACAATCTTTTTAGGAAGGTGTGTTGCAACAGGAGAAAGGTTAAAGGTTTTAACCTAAAAGAGAATAAATTTAGATTAAATTAAAGGAAAACATGTTTTAGAAATGGGGTGGTGAAACACTGGTATAGGTTGCCTAGCAAAGTGATAGAGGTCCCATCCCTGGAGACATTTCAGGTCAGGTCGGATGGGCATCTTAGCAACCTGATGTAGTTCAAGATGTCCCTGCTCACTGATGTCCTTTTCAACCCAAAGCATGTTATGATTCTATGAAATGGAGCAGCATCCAAGAAGATCTTCAGGTCTTGGTGTGACCTCAAGACTACAATAGACAAGGGTGACCTACATTTGTTAGACTTTCTTGATCATGATGTCCTCAGAACATAATCAAAGCTGTACTCAGAAATCCAGTATCTAACAGAAAAATAACACTCTAGAAAACTGCGAGATGCTCTGGAAAACTCCAGAGAAAATACAGACACAGCAAGCTACTGCTGCAAGGTCATACAGACAAGGGAAAAGTTCAGAAAGGCATTGGATCACTAAGGCTTACATCCTTGTGTGACAAACATGATGGCACAATCTCAAGCAACACAGCTAGAAGATCAAAATACTCCAATGTAACTAGCTGAATACAGCTATTTCAAATACCAATACACAAGTGTCACCAACTGTCTCTTGGAGAAGAGGCTGGTTCTAAGAAAGAAGTGTAGAGTATCTTAATAGCATCAGCATTTGTTCAGGTACCAGACACCATAATGCCAAATTAAGCAGGTGGTGCTATTTAAACCCCTTTCCAAATGAAAAGAGCCATGAGCAAGAAATCAAGTAGGCAAATGACTGCTACAGATTGGGAAAAAAACTGAGAACCTCGGGTATACCAAATACATCCTGTTCCAGCTGCTGCTTCCAGTTTCCAGGTTTAGGATGTTAGCTTTTTCTGCTGTGCTGGCTGCTGTTTGCTTGGGTGAGTAGAACAGCTTTTTTAGCTGTCTTCTGCTATTGCCTTTGCTAAGCAGCAGTAAAATGCTAAGCAGCGTTTTTGTAAACTCCTCATCTTAACACTGGGTTTTTTTGCGTTACTTTCTACCCCCTCTCTGTGTGGGGCTTGCTTGTGAGAGTGGGCTGTGTTTACCCATGACAAGAACAGACTGTAAGACCTTACAGCATCTTGTGAAGAGACAGCAAGTGGTCAGATATCTGAAAAGAAGCAATCTCTGAAAATTATAGAACACCTGAAAAAACCTGTGATAGCAGTGGACGATAATCTGGCCCACTTGCAGTTAAGGATACAAAAGAATTAACTACATACCAGGATAACACAGAACAACTATTTTGCTGCAAACTTAACTGTCATTTCCCGAGACAGGAAAAACACAGCAGTCTGGGTAACATGGGCTTCATACACTTTCAGGATCTTGAGAGGGAATGTTGCCAGGTGCCCAAAGTCACCATAGTTAACTCAAAAGACACTATGGAGAACTAAATTATTAAAATCAATATAACTTAACACAAAAATACTCTCAGCTTTGCTTTTATGTAGTCAACATATTGCTTGTGTTTGAAATTAATTTTTTAATGATTGCCTGGAGTTAGAGAATAGGATGACATTAATATCCATAATTAGGAAACAAGATTGAGAAAGAGCTGATTAATAAAGTAGCGAAAACCCCAAAACCAAAGCAACTTCCCTGAATACATCTTGCAGATGAAAGATTTTAATTTCCTCATAAGGCTGTATTTTTCAAGACAGCAGAAAGTGACTGGACAGTGGAACAGTAGTTGAGTAGCAAATTTAAAACCATTGTATACTGAAGCGTGAGAAAGAACAAGAATATATTGTGTGCCTGGTGCAGGCGGTCATTATACTACACTGGCAAAGGAAGAACGGAATAATATGTATTTGCAGTAATTTAGAGTAATACCCATTTTTTGCACTGTGTCTGAAAGCTACTGTTCACAAATGCAATGTCAGGTAACGAATAACTTAATTAACTTACTACCGGTCAAGCTGAAGGTACAGCTTAGATTCATTAATGGTTTAATCACCTAATGATTTTAAGGAATCAGGTTAGTTCCAAGAGGACAAATTCTTTGCCACTGTAGCACACATGTTGTCACAGTAGTTGTAGCTGTGTTTCACTTGTTTACACAACTGAAAAACATGGCCTTGAAAAGACTGAAGAGTAACCTCAGTCTGATCTGTCACGAAAAAAATAAATCACTCTTTAAAAACTAAGAGCTAAGGAATATATAGAGAGAATCCCATGCATTGCAGAATGATGTTTTAAGCTCTTCCCATTCTTCCTTCGGGCAATTACTCCTCAGACAGCAGAACTAAGTTTACATGTTACATTTATTGAGTACTGTGATTTCCTTAGCAGTCGGATCTGGTAAATTTCAGTAGAAACAGACCCAAATAATTTAGACAAGGAATTCAAGAATCTACAAATCAGACATTTGAATAGTGAAAACATAGTTGGAGTCACCCCCACATCACAACTTGTTTTGCTACACACTCATTGCTTTCTAACACAGAGAAGCTTGTCTAAAAAAGCACCCATGTCCTTCAGCAACACATTCTTGAATGAAGAATCTTAACAATGCTCAAATTTAACTGTTATCTCAATTAAAATCCTTTGTACATTATACAAAAGACTTTCTCATTCCATAATACCTTTGCCACTTTCCTTCCAAAAAAGCAGTTATTTTCCTTCCTTACAAGGATTATACATAGCATTTCTGCAGCCAAGAGAAAAAAGCTCCCTCAATATACTCATTTCCTTAAGAAAACAGTAGTATAAGTCTGCTGTAAATAATCTGACCATTAAGTAGAGAAAAAAGCCACAGTACATCCGTATATTTTACAGGAATTATTAAAAATATGAATCAACCTAAACTGAGTTGCAAATTACTTTTCACAGATCTAAATCTTGTGTGTGTGTGTGTACTTTATTTACAATTACATAAATTGCATTTGGATTATATTCTGACCTCAATATTTAGAGATAGTGTAAAAGAGATGTCAATAATTACCTCTATCTTTAGCGTTACATTATCCCAGAATTCATGACCTCAATGCTTTTCCTGACATGAGGCTGAAGCTACAAGAAGCACATTTCTTAATCTCTACTCTCAGTGCCGCATTCTACCGTACACAGAATTTTAAAAAAAAAAAAAAATCACATACAGAATGGGTTTGCTCTTAAGTCTCAAAACAAAGAAGCTCATCCCTTCATGAAAAACAGCCCCTCAGAAAAGGAAGTTATACTTGGATATAATCCTCTTGTAAGTCTCTTCTCATCACATTTCTATAGATAATTTTCACTGTTTTAATGAGCCCTCTAACTCTGAAAAGCCTCCAGTTAATTTGGTTTGAGAAGAAAATCGAATATATTTGTGTACAAAAAAATCCCCAAAAAACAATAGACCCACCCCAACCCTAGAATCAAAGTTTTAAGGTCAGGAAGGGACCTAGGTAGGCTGGATGAGTGGGTAGAGGCCAACAGGATGAGATTTAATGAGGCTAAGTGCAGGGATCTACACTTCAGGGATCTACACTTCGGCCAAAACAACTCTAAGCAGCACTACAGGCTGGGGACACAGTGGCTGGAGAGCAGCCAGGCAGCAAGGAACCTGGGGGTGCTGGTAGATAGTAGGCTGAACACAGGCCAGCAGTGTGCCCAGGAGAGACCCTGGCATCCTGACCTGTATCAGGAATAGTGCAGTCAGCAGGACAGGGGAGGTTATTCTTCCCCTGTACTCAGCACTGGTCAGGCCACACCTTGAGTACTGTGTCCAGTTCTGAGCCCCTCAGTTCAAGAGAGATGTTGAGGTACTGGAACATGTCCAGAGAAGGGCAATGAAGCTGGTCAGGGGCTTGGAGCACAAGCCCTGTGAGGAAAGAGAGAGGTAGCTAGGGTTACTTAGCTTGGAGAAGGAGACTCAAGGGTGACCTCACTGCTGTCTACAAGTACCTGAAGGGAGGTTGTATCCAGGAGAGGGTTGGTCTCTTCTCCCAGGAAACCAGCAACAGAACAAGGGGACACAGTCTCAAGTTGTGCCAGGGGAGGTATAGACTGGATATTAGGAGGAAGTTCTTCACAGAGAGAGCGATTGGAATGGGCTGCCCAGGGAGGTGGTGGAGTCGCTGTCCCTGAAGGTGTTCAAGAAAAGACTGGATGGAACACTTAGTGCCATGGTCTAGTTGATTGGATAGGGCTAGGTGAGAGGTTGGATGGATGATCTTGGAGGTCTATGATGTGAAATTTTAAGATCTAGTATGCACACATAAGCTCTTCAGGATAATAAAGGGTGTATCTTTTGTGTATTTTATGAGTATGTCTAATTTAACATTTCAGTTTGCTTCAGGAGTTTACTTTTGTAAATACACAACTCTCCTGCCTATCCCTGTCCTGTACTGGATAACAACAAGCAGGGAATAATAGTTTAAGACAACTATTTATTGATATTCCAGAAAAATGAGTGACAGCAAGTTAAAAACAAATCTCATGTCTCTTTTGATGATACAGCATTGGTGGGACCTTTAGTCGAGACACAGCATCATACACTGATTTTCTCCATGTTAAGCCTGACCAAGTCTGCATTCACTTTCATTCTTACAGAGTTCTGTTTACAATACAGATTTGTCTACTACTGACAGCAATCAAGTCACAACTCCATGCACCACTACGAGCTTGGGGCAGAGTGGCTGGGAAGTTGCCTAGGTGTGGCAGAGCAGGGCACTGCCCCACCGGAGGTTTGAATGGGGTGTGAACTTTGGCAGGGCGCACCCCAGTCCACTGCCCCACCAGAGGTGTGAATGGGGCAGGAAACAGTCTTCCTCCCTCCCCACCTCTGTCACCAGAGGCTTAGTACAATAGGTGTGAAGTGCCTTCTCCCACCCTCCGTGGGCTTGAACTAGGAGGCAACAAATCACCTCAGTATATATATGGCAGCCTCTTCAGTCGCCCCCAATCAATACACTAGGAGGGCAAGAAAAGGACCAGTTGACACCTAGCTGAACATGAACCAGCAGTGTGACCAGGTAGCCAAGAAGACCAACAGCATACTAGCCTAGATCAGAAATAGTGTGGCCAGCAGAAGTAGGGAAATGAACACACCCCTGCAGTTGCCACTGGTGAGGCTGCAGTTTTGTCACTGTTTAAGGCTTCAGGGCAAAAATTCCACAGGACAGAATTTGGTTTACCTCCCTCTCCCCGCTAAGGGAAAAGGTAGGCAGAGGAAGTAAAGGGTAAACAAAAGGGCTTGCACAAAATTGGAAGTTAAGAAAGTAATTTTAACAAATGATAAAAGGTATTAAGGGAAACAGGATGTACAGAGAAATTGAGGGAAAGAATATACACAAAAATCAAATCACTGATGGCAATGGATTCTGCCACAAGATGTGGATGCAGGCCTGAAACACAGGGAATGCAGGCCTGATCACGCTGAGGTTTCTAGCAGTCATCAACAGCTCCCTACAAGGACTGAAGATGAAGAGAGTTTGCCATAACTTCCTTTCCCCTTAAATAGAAGATAAGCAGGAGAGGGGAAGGAATAACATAACCCGCTCACCCCACTGGGGTCAGGTTCCACCTCCCCATCTGTTAACCAAAACATTCCACCCCTTATTCCATTCCATTTCCCGCCACACTCTCATCAAATTAGGAACTGTGTCTATACAATGATCAGTAGAGTCCAGGTTGCAGGTCATTCATCACCCTAGCTCTCTCCCAGGGCAGTCTGCCTCTCAGATGCAGGTCAGTGCAGGTTGTGCTCAAGCAAGGCAGGAAGAAACCAGGAAATAGCCCTTCTCCTAGCAGGTGAGATGATACAGGGTTCCTCAGGGTTCACACTTGTATGTTGCAGGTTCATCCTGGATCTTCTGGATGCCAAATTACTAACTAGAAAATAAACTTTTAACAACATATAACTATTATACATAAAACTTGTATTATACACTCGGAAATTAAGCACTCTCAGCAAAATTCCTTTGTGGGACACTAAATTCCACCATTTTCTTGCATTACCCACCAAGTGTGTCAAGGACATTTGCAGAGACCACTCCTTGGATAGGTTTGCCCCTACCTGAAGGAGAAACGCACACAATTTTCTCCAATAGATTCCTCTCACAATCAGGAATTCCATCTACTTCTACTATATGCAACAGGTCTGATTGAGCAGGACCAGCTAAGTTAACAGACCCTATGTTATTTACAAACTAAGTGGCTTGTGCTAGATGTTTGTCCCCATTTTTTAAAGTTCCACCCCCCCACTGCTTTCATGGTAGTGTTCAGTAAGCCATTGTAACATTCAATCTTCCCTGAAGCTAGTGCATGGCAGGGAATACAATACATCCACTCAACCCCATGTTCTTTGGCCCAGTTACTTACAAGTTTATTCCTGAAATGGGTCCCATTATCTGATTCAATCCTCTCTGGGGTACCATGTCACCACAGGACTCATCTCTTCAGGCCCAGAAAGGTGTCATGGGCAGTAGCATGAGGCACAGGATGTGTCTCCAACCATCCAGTGCTTGCCTCTATCATCAGCACAAATTGCTCATACCAGCAAACTTGAGCAAAGGTAATGTAATTGATCTGCCATGTCTCTCCATATTTCAAACATTGTCCCCCATACCACAAAGGTTTCATTCATTTAGCTTGCATTATAGCAGCACATATCAGAGTCATGGACAATCTGTGCTGTGGCATCCATAGGTATATCCGCTGCTCAGTCACAAGCCCATTGGTATGTGGTGTCTCTTCCTTGCTGACCAGAAGAATCATGGGCCCACTGAGGTAAGAATTGTTCACCTCTGTATTTCCAATCCTAAGGTGTCTGGGAGATTTTAGCCACCACATCTGCCTGATGGCTCTGTTGCTGTTCTTCAGCAGCTTGGTTTTTAAGCATGTGGGCATATATGTGCCATACCTTTACCTTTACTGCCTGCATCTCTAGACAGGCAGCAATGACTTGCCACAGGTCAGCAGCCCAAAGATGTTTCTCTTTTCACTGCCAATTATCCCATTTCCATTCCTCCAGCCACCACCATAAGGCATTTACTACCATCCCTGAATCACTGTAAAGTACTGGACACTTGTCTTGTTCAGCTATATCCACAGCCATGTGGACAGCTTTTAGATCTGCAAATTGGCTTGATTCACCTTCTCCATCCCTTGCTTCTGTAACTTTCCAAGCAGGACTCCAAATGGCAGCTCTCTATCTCTGCTGACTTCCTACAAGACAGCAAGATCCATCTGTGAACAAAGCATATTTCTTTTCATTATCAGGGAGATCATTATATGATGGGGCTTCCTCAGCACAAGCCACTGTCTCATCTGGTGGCATTCCAAAGTCTGAATCCTCTGGCCAGTTCATTATCACTTCCACTATGCCAGGGCAATCAAGACTCCCCATTTGAGCTCACTTGGGTTATCAGCATAATCCACTTACTCAAAGTGGCATATGTTGCATGATGTGGAGAGGCACCTTTTGCTTTAAACATCCAGGTCTGGATACCAGAAGGAGCTGTGACTCAGTTCCAATCACCTCAGAATCAGTTCAAGCTCCCTTATAGGCAGACTATACTCCAGCAGAAAAGGAAATATTAGCCACTGAGCCTTTGTATCCTTGACTCCAAAAAAAAAGCAGGCAATCTTGTGTTTCCCCTGGTGCTCTCTGACATAGGCTCTAGGTAGGACCACTGTCTCTGGCTGCAGTATAAAATATATTTCTTAATCTCTGGTCCAGTTCAAACAGGTCCCAAGGCCATAGTATGGGCTATTCAGTTTAGCTAGTCAAATGCTGTTTGTTGTTCAGGTCCCCATTCAAAACTATTCTTTTGAGTTGCATCATAGAGAAGCTTCACAATTTGACTATATCCAGGAATGTGCCTTCACCAAAATCCAACTACCCCCAAGGATATTAGACTTTCCTTCTTGTCAGTGGGTTGCACCATAGTGGCTATCTTATTCACCAAGGATCTGGCGATACCCATCTTGCCATCAAGCTTCCAGAAACTGGATTTCTCTGGCAGGCCCCTTATCTTGCTTCTCTTTATAGCAAAACCAGCTGCCAACAGAATATTAAATATCTTCTTACCCTTCTCAGAGACATCTTCTGCCGTGTTACCCCATACAGTAATATCATCAATGTTCTGCAGGTGTTCTGGAGCTCCACCCTTCTCCAGTGCAGTCTGGACCAGTCCATTGCAGATAGTCAGGCTGTGTTTCCACCCCTGGGGCAATTGATTCCAGGTGTACTGGACACCCCTCCAGGTGAAAGCAAACTGCAGCCTGCACTCTGCTGCAATGGGAATAGAGAAGAACATGTTAGTGACATCTATCATGGCGTATCATTTAGCTTCCTCGGACTCCAGTTCACACTGGAGTTTCAGCATGTTTGGCACAGCAGAGTTCATTGTTGCAACTTCATTCACGCTATGATAGTCAATCATTAACCTCCATTCCCCACCTGGCTTCCACACTGGCCATACTGGACTGTTGAAGTCTGAGTCTTGCTGATGACATGTTGATTCTCTAGTCGATGGATCAGTTAATGAATGGAGATCAGGGAGTCTGTTGATCCAGTATTGCACACAATATACAGTACAAGACCTTAGCATCCTTAGCACACCCACTACAGAAGGGTCCTCTGAAAGGTTGGGCCAAGTAGACAGATGGTCTCTGACTTCAGTCTCCATAGCTGCTAACCCAAAAGCCCACTTACTCCCCCCTTCACGTCCTTAAAGTACCCCCCTCCACAGAACATCAATTTCAAGTATGAAAAGGGCATATGGGCCAGTCACTATGGGGTGTTTCTCCCAATCATTCCCAGTCAAATTCATTTCAGCCTACAATATAGTCAACTCTTGTGACTCTCCTGTAACTCTTGAGATGGTTATGAGTTCTGCCCCTTTGTAACTCAAAGGTATCAGGGTGGTTTGTGCACCTGTGTCCACCAGGGCTCGGTACCTCTTTAATGTGCCAGGCCATTGAACAAATATGTCCCAGTACCATCTTATTCCTCTCCTCTCCAGCTGGGCCCCTCTAAAGCTGAGCATGGTGTCTACAAGTAACATGTGGACTTCTGTCACTGTCAGGGGCATCTATTTACACTTATCTACAAGGACCATGTCAGTGGACAAACAATCTGCTTGGGAAATTGAGGCAGACACTCTTAGAAAAATTATATCTCTATTGCTGCCACACTGCAGATCCTGCACTCTTGCCCAGAGAGCTGAAGTGGGTTGGCCATGCCACCCATCCATGTTCTCACTGTGGTCACACAAGATTAGCCACAGTGGCCTTTGTGTTGCACCCTGCATAGCTTAAGCGAGTCTCCTAAGAGGACAACTATTTCTAATGGCTGAGACATTCAGAAAGGAATGTGTTATTCCCTTCTCCAATCTGGACACCAGTGCTTCAACCTCCTCAATGTCCTCTGCCATTCTATGGCTGAGACCCAAGCTGAGTGTGAGACACTGTCTTCAAAGCCTCAGTTGGTTGGCAAATGTGCTGACAGTCAGGTGGCTTTCACCATCTCCTCCCAAGATCCTCCCTTCCAAAGTGTGGGCATACATAGGAATGGCACACTGAATGAGCTTCTTTGAGAGAGACTTCTGGCATGGCACAAAGGGGACTGGCCATTCCCATAAATTACTTCTCAGAAGTATTTATTTCTTGATGCCCTGCTCTATGGCGTTATTCTTCAAGGACTGGCATACCATATCATCTGTGGAAGCATAGAAGTGTTCCACAGCAGCAAGCAGATGTCCCCAGAGGACATGGGTGCCATCCAGCCTCTCTAGACATTTATCAATAGCCCCACCTTTGGGCAGTGATGTACTCAGCCACTCAGATGCATTTCCCCCTGCCTCACTGTGTGAACCATTGTGTATAGCTGGTTGGTTTGATTTCTGCGAGTCGCTATTGGTGCAGAGCAAGCCACAGCCAGAGCAGTAGCAGTGTTGTCAATGCTGCTGCCACTGGCACTAGTTGGGGGAAGCTCTTAAAGGGCCAGTGCCCCTCCTGAGGCAGGCTGCAACAACCCTAAACAGTGACCAGCAATATTAAAATTCTATTCAAACACAGGGAAAGGAGTAATGCATAATAGCATCCCTTCATGGCAGTCAAACTCATAACAAGCATCATCAGAATAGTTCACCATGCCGATAACATTAATGAAATACATCCCAAGGCACACAGGCAAAGCCTTAAACCACGTCAGCCTCACATTAACAACCACCCAAAATACACGGCAAGACAAACTGAAAACAGCCAGTTACAAAAGAAACAACCAAATGCTTGATATGCCAGAGTCCGCAGAAACTGGGTTTTCACTTTAACTTCCAACTCTTTTTTTCCCAAACAACGAAATGTTTTTTTGTTCATGCCCCATATTTTTTGGGTGCAAGTTTTCTGTCACTGTTTAAGGTTTCAGGGCAAAACCACCCCATAACTGAATTTGGATTACCCCCCCCCCCTCAGGGAAAAGATAGAACGTAAAGGGTAAACAAAAGGGCTTTCACAGAGCTGGAAGTTAATACCTTTTATTTGTTAAAGCTGCTTTAAGGGAAAAGGGATGTACAGTAAGATTGAGGAAAGGAAAATATACAGATAGATACAAAACCCAATCACAGATGGCAATGGATTCCCCCACAACACGTGGATGCAGGCCTGACCGTGCCAGTATTTCCAGCAGCCAGCAACAATTCTGCACCAGGACAGAAGGAAAAAAGGAAAAGAACTCTCTGGAACTTGCTATTCCCTGCTAGAGTGTGTCCAGAGAAGGACAATAAAGTTGGTGAAAGGCCTGAGGAAACTGGGATTGTTTAGCCTGAAGGAGAGAAGGCTGAGGGGAGACCTCCTTGCACTCTACAACTACCTGAAAGTAGGCTGTAGTAAGGTGCAGGTCAGTCTCTTCTCCCTACTATAAAGTTACACAAAAAGACAAAACAGCTTCAAGTTGCTCCATGGGAGGCTTAGATTGAGGATTAGGAAAAACTTCCATATTGAAAGAGTGCTCAGGCATTGACTGCCCAGGGAATTGGTGGAGTTACCATTTTAGAAGTGCTCAAAAACCCATGTAGACAGAGCACTTTGAAACATAGTTTAAAGCCCATGGTGTTGTTAGATTGACAATTGGACGTGATCTTGGAGGTCTTTTCCAACTGAAACAATTCTGTGATTCTTATGCCTGGAATATAGACTTAGCTTTGAAGAGTCTTGGTGGAAAAAGCTAGTTTTCTCACCTCATAAATAATCCAACAGTTCCTGGGTACAGGTACATAGAATATTTGCACATTGATTAAACGAACATCGCATCACATTGTATTGACAACAGGGAGGCATACACCTAGATTTACCACCATAAAAATTACTAACTCCTTATACAATAGTCTCCTCAACCATGCACCATAATTACTAAAGTTTGTACTCAGTGATCTAGAAATATGCAGCTGTACTTACTTGGATTAAATTCACATGCTTTTCAGGAGTGCATTTAATACCCAGAAACTGCTAATAGGTATTCAGTCAATGGAACTAGACTACAGCCTCCCAAACGCGTATAGTATGGACACTCAGCCTTAACACCAAATATTTTGCTTTAAAAATTGGATTATATTGCTCTGTACTCTTTGCTATTGTAGATATACCTTGTGCAAATGCCAGGGATAGATGACAATTGAGGCCAGGATGTGAGCGTCTGTAAGATGAGACAATAGAAAACACAACTCAGGAAATTAAATACAGTGACTAAGACACCAATCTAGGAGTCAGAGAACTAATTTAAATCCCAAACCAAACAACACAAGTTATTGCTCTATGACTTTTTTTCCTATCTCCACAGGCTTCATGACAAGACCTGTTTCTCACAGCATTTGTACGCTGCACTGTGCAGAATCTCAATAGAGAACACTAATCCCTGCTGTTAAAAAAATAAAGGTGACCTTCAACTTTCTTCATAGTCTCAGGTTGGTTTTAGCTAGCATATGTCCTCGAACACAGGTAGACATTAAATAGCTAAAAAAAAACCAAAAAACAAATAAACAAAACAAAAAAGGGAACAGCAACTCAAGTTAAAAAACCAATGACTCCCTCTCAGAAGTTTGGTGAGCATGAACATAAAACAGGTGCATTGGTTATATTTTACAACCAAAGCATACTTATTGCAATCTGTCAACCAAGAGAGTCTAGAAATTACTGTATTAATAATTTTTTACTTAACCACCATCTTTTATAAAAACTACAATTGCAAATGCATAACAGTAATGTTTTTAGCAACAAGTCTGCCTCTTCAGCATCTATCTTACCAAAGAACATTGACATGACTGATTTTCTGAAAACCTGAAACAGCATTTTAAAACTAGTTTGCATCTGTCTGAACATACTCTTGAAAACTAAGCACAGCCTAAAGTCCTCAAAAACAAGGGTTTCACTGTAATCAGCAGTGCATAAGCCATCATCCTTTCTTCCTGCAGAGCTTAAAATTGAAAATTTTAAGGCCTTGATCATGAGTTTACTGGAATTAACAGAGTTTTCAATGGCTTTGGATCATGTCCCAGAGAAATAAACACAGAAGCAGACAAGAAGATAAAGCAAGTGAGAAAAAAACCCCCACACATTAAGAATAAGGGTGAGCTTACATTACATTTCGAGAAAGAATTTGCATATTTGCTTGATGTTAAAATTCTAATACAATTGTACTTCAGGCTACATTTATGTACAAGAGGCACTACTTTATTTAAACTGAACTTCCTTCCTTTATTTCAAGATAGAACTGTAAACCCAAACATTAATAAAAAAGAAGTATGTTATCTTGTCTAGAGTAGCACAACTAATATCTCAACTTTTCAGCTAAATCCTTAGGTAAAGAATATAGGGATTGCATTTTTTCTTTGACTAAGAGTAAAAAATAAAGGTGTGGTGGTAAAAAAAAGTTGAAAAAAATCCTTTAAACCACAAATCATATAACCTAACAAAACCAAAAATAAACAGCATTTTGGAAACAGGTTTTCTAAGTGGTATATGACTTCTCTTCGGATCTAGAAGAACAAATTATTTGTCATTGCCTTGAGAAAAGTAAAGGACTAATTCTGAATTTGAGATTTCAAATCATAAGACAAGTCTATTTGTAAGTCATTTAAGAATTTAAACTGTTGCTATTACTATAGTTGGTATTAATACTGTACTTGGAGGCAACTCTTGTCAGAAAAGACTTGCTCCTATTGGACACCATGATCTTATCCATACTCTCTGTATGTTCTCCTATTTCATAATATAAATGGTAGGTAAGAAAAAAACCAAAACCAAAACACCACCACTTTGGTGATCAGCCAAAATATCCACATTAACTCATGCGTCACATATCAAGCAAAAGTGTTCCTGAAACACCACACCAATTATAGAATTTCAGCTCTGGAAAACAACGTTGTCATTCAAATGAAAAATGGAAACAACTCATAGCATGCAATAGGTGATTCACACAGAAGTGATTACAACTGAAGTTGCTGTGACATGGTTCAAGTAGTATAACAACCTTACAGATTATATGGTAGTCATTATCTAAGAAAAAAGTATTCTTTGATTTCTGTAGTCTTGGTTTAGAATCCTCAGGAAGAGGATACAAAGACTAGGAAAACTGGTTGAATCTTTGCATAAATCAATGGTGATTTACCTGACAGAGTGCAGAGGAAAAAAAACTAAAACCCCTGTGTCTCAGAATATTTAAACAAAAATAATGTCTCTCAGTTATTTTAACAAATAAAGTGAAGCCATTATGTGTTAAAATTAAAATCTGAGGGAAAAAAAAAAAAAAGAAAGAAAAAAGTCACATTTTTATTTTACCACTAGTCTTGGGTGACATCCACAGACATTTGATCTGGGCTTTCTGGCAGTTGCAAAAACCTCTCAAATATTTGTGTATGTGTATAATTTGCAAGTGCATGTGTCAAAAGTGTTAGCATAGTCATCCAAAAAAATTATGTATCTTCTCTGCAGAAAACTAATGTTAAAGAAAAAACAAGTTTAACACAGTATTACCTGCATCCAGTCATACAGCAAATTGCAACTACATTAAAAAAGTGAAATCAATACAAACCACCAAAGAATTTCTTAGCTACACTGGGAGTTAACATACTGTTTAAAAGCTTCCAGCTCTTGGAAAGCAAGTGTCTCCAATTCAAAATAATTAATATTCCCCTTTCTGGTGGTCTATGTAGTTTCTACATTCCTCACACGAAGCTATGTATACAAAAGATAGGTGCAAGAGGCAACGAATAAAAAAACCCCACAAAACTGAAAATGAAATACCTCAAAATAACTGCATCAAATATGCTTTTAGAGGCCACCATGGTAAAGAGTCAATCATGAGTATCGCTTTCTCTGTCCTTGTTCTGCTACAATATTTGGCCAGTTTGTATGTGGACATTCACTATAGGGTATACCAAAACAAAACCATCACAAAAACCAGGCAAATTCAACAAAACAACAAACAAGACCCCAAACCTAGCACAAGAATGCTATGCTGAGTGCAAACCTGCGGCATGGTAAAACCCAAAAAATAAATTTTGCCCCTTTCATTTTTCAATGCAGATTTTTTTCCTCTCATTAGACTACCCAATCCAAAAGCTTCCAAATTTTGAGTTGAACAATCCTCATATTTTCATCTCCAGAGACCTGGAAAAGCTTCTATATTTCTAGCATCATACTACTACGAGCAAGTTCTCTGCTCCTCTCAGCCTAGAGACTTTTTTTTTTTAAGCTTACCAATTCCTCTCCTTCTCTGCTTGCCTCAGGTGTACCCTAAAAGCTCCTCTAGGCCTCACAGCTCAGCTGCTTTTAAAACAATTATTCATCTCCCCCTTCCTGAATCCAATATAACTCAAAAAAGAGAGGCCACTACCATGACTTATGCTGTTTTCACATTATGTCATCATAATGTCTCTAATTAGACATGCAATTATTATCTAGAATGGTATTTTCAGAAGATGTTTGTCATGGTGGTAACAATCAAATGCCTATTAGTAGCTGGTTCTTCATCAAGCCATTCTACCTAAGTCAGCAATTCCATGCTCAAAGCCTGAAGAAACTAGCCAGACATACTATCAAAAATTAATGATGTCCACAAATGAACTGAGAACATCTGATGCCAAAGAGAATCACAAAGTGAATAAGCAAAGCAACAAGTATTTGCAGAAGTTCTTAAAAGAAAAGTTATTCTAAGTACTGAAGAAAAATGCACTTAAACAGTTAAAAAAATAAATCACAAATAGATGTTGGGGAGATAATTTCGCCAGAAATCACAGAAAGCAACAGCTCAAACAGTCACTATATTATTCTAAACAAGAAAAGATTTTATAATCTTTCAAAAATACCACTCTCTTACGTAATCAATGTTGTGCTGGTTTGACCTAATTAGAGCATTTGAATGAGAAATTAGACTATAGGCTGAGAGAGGAAAGCACTGATGATGCTACTTCACTCACAGCTTTATTGAGAAAGAAAAAAAATAGTGTTTTAAGAGTTGTAACCCAAATATAGATAAGTCAGAATGCTTCAGACTGCTTTGGGCTGTGGCAGCTCTTGCATGGTTCTTTCTCCCTGCCTTTTGTAGCTGAATCTGAATAATTTCACTAACTTCTTTCCTGCTGCTAACCTTCCTGGCCAATCTACCTCCACCTACCTGCTGCATGAAACAAATGGTGAGATAAGACTGGGGAAGGTGGTAGGGGTGGTTAGAGACCCCTCTTAAGGATTTTGATCTCTGGGAGGGGTGTGGTGTTTCTGTATTACCTTTTTATTGTACATGTCTGTAAATATCTGTTATACATTGTAAACATCTGCCTGTATATTGTGCATAACTGTAAATATAAAGCTTCATTTATTAACTTCCAGCCAACTGAGTTGTAGCCTGGGTTATTTCAAAAGTGGGGGGGGGAAACGGGATGGAACGGACAGCTAACTGCCAAACCACCACAACAATGTATAGAGAAATCAAGCCAACACAAATACAATGTACAGTGGTAAACGGAGAGCTACAACATACAGAAGTTTCAAGTATTTCCTGTGTGTACTCTGTAAATCTCGAAGTATTACTATACACTGGTATAGCAAACAAACCTTTCTACATCTGCTGCAAATTTCTCCCTAAATCATAAAAAAACTTATTTGCTACTTGCACAAGCTAACTTTGAAAGATACACTCTTTTAGTTGTCTATTTCTGAAAAAAAAAAAGAACTTCATCATCCTTTGGGAAATAAATTCCATAATACTGAGAAACACCTTTTGTATCCTCTTCAAGGCACAATGGTACAGGTGCTTGTATGTCTCTGCAATGAAAAGCTCCAAGCTCCCAATTATAAAGGAGAGAGACTCAAAGAACATGCTGTTGGCTGAAAAAAAAATACAGTCACACCAGTGGCAAAAGCTTCTTTTGTTTGCACAATCATTGTTATCTATATTACTACACCTATAGACTGCACTTGGAAGCCTCTTGCTTATCTGAAATTGTCACACAACTCAGAAGCCTTATGTTTTCACTGCAGCTTAAACGTTTTCAAAAGTGCAAATTCAGGACTTATTAGCTTAAATCACTGAAGAACTCCAGAAAGTGCTACCCTGCCAGTACAAAAACTATGCAAAAACCTTGTGAAAGAAGAGTGCTTTTGCCTACCCTACTGTAGTTCCTCTGAGAGGCTGGCAAGCAACATCAAAACAGAGCTGTGGATTTATCAGAGAGGTTCAAGAAAACAGGGAAGCATGGTCAGGACAAGGGGAAAATTAAAAAATAATTTTAAAATTAAGCATTATGAAAGAACTGATTAAATGAAGTCATGGGGAAAAAAGGAAAACCCAAAGGCCTTGGTTTGGGTTGATAAATTCAACCTTGGAGAAGTAAAAAGGGAAACAGTTGTGCAATACAGTGGCTTCTAATAATGGGATATAAAGGCAAACACAATCCTTAGAAGATTCCCAACACAGACAAAGTACATGAACGAAGTGCACAATTTGAAGGAAAACCCATCTTTTTAAAACCAAAATTTAAAACCGTATAAGGTTTCGGCTGTCACATCATTGCAGAAACAAACTGATTCAGGCTGACATACATTAAGACCATATACCACACAACCAGAACACAAGCCAGCACACAGCAACTTCCTGCAGCATGAACTTGATGTAATTAAGTCATGACATCTGCTTGTCACCTGTTCAAGAGAGAACTGAAAGAAGACTCTGCAGGGCCAGCAGCTCACACTGACAAAGGAATTTGCTTTGTTCAAAAGGGTAACATTTCCCAAAACACTTCAGTGACTTTGTTTCAGGCTAGTTGTAAAGAAACTTTTGTCGCTACTCAAATAACACATCAGGCTCACTGTAAGCACCTGAGAAATCATTAGTAGCTATGCAGTCTTTATGTAACTGGACTTAATCAAAAGATTAATCTTCATAGGGATGGAAAGATCACAGATCCAACTGATGCAGTACTGACTGTACTTCATTCATACCATTTTAAGCAGTACATGCACAGAACTGTATGCAATGACTCTACTTCTGAAAGATTACAGAAGTTGATTCTTCATGAAACACACTGGTTTTCTATGAAAGAGACATGAAGAAATTCTATGGTTTAGCAAGCACTTCAAACTGAGTGAAGTCATGCTTTAATTATGTGAAGGATAGGCTGATTATCCTACCAGAACTTAACGTTGTAAATTCCGCTAAACTTGGGACAACTACTTTTCAACAAGTCATCGAAACCACAAACATAATTATCAACACATCACAATGTCGGGTTGGAAGGGACCCCAAGGATCATTTGGTCCAACTTCTCAAGATCATGGTGTGGTTTAAATGGGATGCCACATCATCTGGTCAAGCTGAGTCTTAGAACTGACCAATGTAGGGGAATCCACTACTTCTCTTGACAGATTATTCCAATATCTGTTCTCATTGTGAAAAAATTTCTTCTGGAGTCCACTCAATTTCTCCAGGAGTAACTTGTACCCATCACCCCTTGTCCTTTTCCATGTGATTCCTTCTAAAAAGGGAGTCTACACTCTGTACTGGTGTGTAGTAACAAGGTCTCTCCTAAACCCAGTTTCCTCAGCCTTTCCTCATATGACAGGTCTTTCAGTCCTCTGGTCATTCTTGTGGCCCTTCTCTGGACCCTTTCCAGCCTGTCTGCATCTTTTTTATCTGGTAGAGACCAAAACTGCACACACTACTACAGGTGTGGCCTGTCAAGCACTGAGTAGAATGGTAGAAAGACTTCATCTCTGCTGGTAATGCCCTTTGCTGATGCAACCTAGCATCCTGTTGACTTTATTTGGTGCTGCAGCACTATTTACTCATGCTGAGATTGCCTATCTTTAGCACTAGAATTTACAGAACTAAACACGCTGCTGCAGGCTATCAAGCAATTCTTAATAAGCAGGAAGCTATTGACCATAGTGATTGAGAGGAAGAAGAGGTGTGACTGCTACCTCAGCCAACCCATTGACTTTTGAACTACTTTATTCCGGAAGGTAACAGTGAATAGGCAGCACAGGGTTACAAATGCACATCAACTTCTGCTTAGAAACAGGAAATCCCCAACCATTGTACTGCATAGGCTCTTAAGAGTAGTTCAGGTCCTAGCGCACACTTACAGCACCTTAGCCCTGACTCGGCCCACTCTACTCATCATCCCAACCTAATGTATGCTGGCTGTTGTATCACTGCCCATGAAAAGGCTACAGGTCAAATTCTGCCAGCAGCCATCAGAAAGCCACAAGAAAAATGCTGTTTCAGAACCTTTTTTTACATTCTCTAATCCCTTAGGGGTTTTCTTAGTGTTTTAGGGACATAAGCCTTTCTAGATGTTCACGGCTCCTCCTCAATAAACAGCTATGTAGAAATACCATAACTTCACAAGTGTCTTCAGCATGAACATTGTCATTAGTCACATCTATACACATTCTTGTATTTTCTCACCTATTTAACACTCCACAAAAGGGAACAAGTTGTTCTGGTTTTTCTTCCAATTAATGTAATTTAAACACATACATTTCACTTAAATGAGGCACAAAACAGATATGTGTTGTCACTAAACAGCGATCATATTGTTCTAGCTTTGATTTTTCAGCATGACAGGCATTTTCTTCACCTACACTCTGAAATGAGGAACAGACATATTGTAATCAGGAACAAAGAAATAATTTCACAAGTGGCTTTGCTTTACTAAGTTTTCTTTTGGTATCCATTCATTAGTTATCACAGATAACTGAACTTTCCAATGTACCTGTTAAGACTTCCTTCTGTATTCACCATTCTAAAACACAGAGTGGGCAATGAGATCTACGTGATTTTTCACACACACACATACACCTCACAGTTTCTTAATACCCATTTGTTACACTGGAATGTCTTCTGTCCTCATAGCCTCTTAAAGATTTTCCTGAGCTAACTGAAATAATACATCTAGCAACTAGCCTGGCAATACAGGGACTTAAAGGTCAAGAAAAGGTGAGTACTCCAAGATTGGCTTTCCCTCCAACTGCCTAACATCATATACTGGACTATGTTTTTCTGCCCCAAACCCATGACAGTTGAACACAGACCTCACATACAACTTAAATCTATAGAAGTGAAGTCACTGAAGACTGCCATTGCTTTGGAACAGGACCAAACAAATACACTGATGAAGTATTGTTCAAGTCACTGTCACCTTTAACACCATTCTCCTGAGTTCAGATGAGGTAACATCTGAAGCTTATTCAGCAAACACATATTCCTTTATTAAAAAGCTCCTACCTAGAAAGGATCAATCAGGAAATTTAATGGGCAGCAACACAATAAGCACTAGTGAGACTTGCCACATGACATTATATGTTTCAAAACAAACACAAATCTGCTTGCTATGAAAGGTTTTGTGGAGCATATACTAGAACAGCTTTTAGAGAATTAAGTTAGAGAATCAAGAACCAAGTAAATATGCCTTCATTACAGTAACACGGAAGTTAAATTGGTCACAACTGCTATCTCAGCACTGCTCCGTACTTGGTTCTGCTCTAAACAGTTCAAGATGCCTTGAGGGAATCCAAGATTGACAGAATGACAAGAATTACCCAAATCTCTATTTGTTTTGTCAACAGAAAATCTCAAATGCACTGTTTTTGGGGTTTTTTGTTGTAATGAAATGTTTAATAGAACAACTGCAAATAGAGGAACAAAAATTAGAATAGTATTTGAGCTCCAGCAACTCTATGAATTATAAAGAATCTCCTTATTATGTCAGCATCATATAGTTAGAAATGGAGCTTACTTAGTTTTTAAAAACTGTTTCAATAAGAAAAATTAAGAAAATGCAAGACCAAGCCAATGAAGTACTTTTAAAAATAGCATTCTAATATTTCCTCTGTCCAGGGATAGATACTATCCACACAAATTGCACAAGGCAAATCCATATAAACAATACTCAAATCCTATATTTGGTAAGCCTTTATCAAAGTGAAAGAATTCTAAGGAACAAAACCGATTATTTTATTTAAAAACAAAAAGAATCAGACTAAGTTTTGATAAGTATCCAAAACAACTATGAAGAATTTTGCCGCCCAATAAAAAATTCATTTCTGATTAAATTAATAAACCTCATTGGCACCAAAAAGTCTTTTTTTTTCTTCTCCTCCTCCTGAACTTCTGAGTTTCTCTTAACTCCCCACACATTCCCTCAGTTCTAGCCACATGGCCCTTCTGCCCACTAAGGCACATTAGACATGATCACAAGCCACTCAGTATTTAGGCAGCTTTGAGGGAACAGTGGGCTATCTGGCTTCCTTTATAACACTGAAGACAGATGAATCCCATTAACTGGCTCAGCTGCATCCCACCACATACACCACCACCTAGGCACACTTCATTTTTTCTCTGTTCTAGAACCTTGGGTATACAGGTCACAAGGAACAGAACAGGTCCCCAGTTTGGCTGATTAGTGGATATGTATGGCTGATGTACCTATTCCCTAATCTTGATACATCCTCAGATAATCTACTCTAGTTCCCAAGAACAATGGACCAATAAGCAACTTAATTTTCCACTAAGACTACAAAGTGTTACTGACACACTAGGACTGCTACTGTGTTAAAAAATTAATGTTCTACTTTTTAACAACTGCCATCTAGTAATGCAAAAAAAAAAAAACTTTGAAGCCTCCAAACCTCATTTAAGAAACCTCCCCAACAGCTATAATCTTGAAGAAGCATCTTAATTGTTAAAGCATTTTAAACTGTCTTTTAAGTAAAAAAAAAAAAAAAAAATTTTTTTTTTTTAGAAAAAGGCTACTACTTCATCTCAGAGGAATAACTGGATTTGTTATTAAAAAAATATATGCTTGAAGCATACCTCTTGTATCTTAGAAAAAAAAAATCTATCCTAGTTTGAAACATTTTGATTACTTAAAATTATCTTCCCTAGATTTCTTTACTGAGATACTAGCAAAGAAGCTAGATAGTACTTGTACACAGACATGGAGAGCAGTTGTAAATTAAACCAGATAGAGTACCTGACCTGATAGACTCTAGCTCATAAGAGTTACTCTCTCTATCCCTTTCTCTCTATAAATGCCTCCTCCTTCCTTTGTTATTTACCAATTCACAATCCATTTACACAAAGGAAATATACACAAATATAAAACCCCTAACACTATGGAAAGGAGACATTAAGAATACTTTACATAACGGCTTTTACTTCAGCAGCAGCCAAACAACTTCCCAAAACAGTCATGAGGAACCAGCTGAAGCAGATACATTGAATCTGAACAACCTCAGTTGTAATAATTTCACAGTTTTGCAGCATCACTTTGGACATATTTGCAATGTGAGAACTCACACTTCTAGTAATTTTCTCAATTAAAGGTGTGGCTCTTTGACACATCAGTTACAGCACACAGTACAGTGAGGCATCACTTCAACAAAAACTCTTCACCGGCCTATCTTTGAAACACTTTACAGGATACCTGCTTGTTTAAAACACAGCATCTGATTTCACAAAAGAACCTGGTTGAATTGTATTCAGCTCTTGCATGCTACAATTCTGTTATGGCCACTCGGAATGATAACTCACATAAACAATCAGCTGGTGAGGAGACACTGTATTAGGATCCATTTCAAGAACAATCAATTAACAAGACACCAACAATATACTCCAGGTTTTCACTTCCTCTATGGTCAGCCAACAATTAAATATTTAATAGTTTTAAAGAATCTATCCTATTTGTGCATCTGAGCTTGTTCTGTGCTTTTAGTAGAGATATGGCAACAGCTGAATATCGAACCACATTACCACACTGTACAAATTGAGATGTTTCAAAAAAGCCCCAAACACCAAAAAAAAAAAAAAATTGTAAACATTTTATATATAAACAATTCAATAGAAACTGTTTTCAGAAGACATTTTTAGCCCTTCAAAGTACATAGAGATTAAGAAGTGTCACACAGTAATAAATCATGCTACTCATTTTAAAAGTCAACATAATGTATCTTCTGTGGTCTACAAGGATTTACTGGAAGTAGCATACAAAATATACTGGCGCAATCTTCTGTTATAACTACACTGAAATCAATTTAAGAAATAGTTTCAATGAAATAAAAACTAATGGCCTCCAAGAAGTCTGGAGTACCTATCAAAAGTTCAACACCTGTTCATGCATATCTTGACTTACTACATACCCTTCTGGCTACATCTGTCATTAAATAGCATCAAATTTATGATGACAATACTTTCAAAATCAGTGAGTCCATGAACTCTCACTCCTAGTTTGACTTTTCTTTGTAGCTATTAAGTAACATGATTATCTCAGATGGAGCTGCAATAAAATGTTACTTGTCTCCTCCATTCACTTCACAAAGTATATGTATTTTAATTATCCAATACTGGCCATAAGCTATCATATGGCAATGACTACGCCATCCAAAACAATGCATCTCAAAATGGTCTATCTTTAAAGTGGAAGAATGGAGTGCAGAAAAATATTTATTTGGCATGGAAAGATGCCAAATCCTCAAAACACAACCTCAGCCCAAAATCATGTAAGCAAAATACAATCAAATAATTAACACTTATCTTATTCACATTAATTTGGGGGAGCTATGTAATAGCCTCATACAACATCCATGAGTAATGCAGTTACCTTAAAGTAACAGTGTGTTTTCACATACATACTATTGCAATATTTAATGTATGGCAGGGTATTCACAATAAATATCAATAAAATAAATACTTCATATAAAGCAAGAAATATCCATGCTCCATTTTTTTTCTTTACTCTGTTCAAGTAGGATCTGGGAAGTTGTATAAGGTGAGAGGGAAACCCCCAGAAGTGCATGCATTCATAGCAGACTGATTACAGAAAAAGCTTTTCACACCAATGCAGCAAAGTAGTTGGAGATTACTATTGTGACAAAACATTGACTTCAGCCAAACAAACAGCCTACCAAACAAAAAACAACAAAAGAAACAAAAACAACTAAACCTCTTTTTCTTGTCCATGCTAATATCGTGGTACAATTTTAAAATACATATATTTGAACATAATACTCATACCAGAACAGCAGTTAGCTATCAAAATGTTGACAAGTTATTCTCCCCCCACAATCAGTAATCATTCAATTACATATATCAACATAAGTACATGTAGCAAAAATGTTTTTACAAAAAACAGCTCAGATTTTTATGCTTTCTACATTTTAGCTGTACTAAAACAAGTCACTGACCTTTCTTCTTGATTCACCATGGGAGAATACTCTGCTTACAAGCTTACTACTGTGAAGCCTTGTTCTTAGTGTGAAGGATCACAAGAATGTGCAAGAAACCAGACAAGTCAGTACCTTTCCCAACATTTGAAACATGGTATTCCCAACAATTAATCAGTTCTTGTCATTTCCCCAGACATGTAAACATTTCAAATTTAAGATTTCATTGACAAAGATAAAATCCTCTGTAGATTATTGGGAAAACAGGGTAATACTCCATAAACTAGTTGCTTTCTTCAGGTTTCATCTTTAAAATAATCTACTATGTAATCTAGTTTTCTCGTGTAATGAAATGCTTATGAAGAGACTGTTTCTACCCAAGAGACTTCAGGTGGATCTGTAACAAAAAAAAAATTCTGTGTATCTTGAAATCAATGTGACTGTGATCACAAATTACTCACTAATGTTAAGAATGGCAGACTGTTGCATTATGCAAACCCATCCACATTCTTCTGCATCCCTGTAAATGCAGCTACTTTCCTGTTTTCATTGTACTGTACACTAACAATGGGTTTCACCTAATAAGCTATTCAGAAAACTCTTACACTGTATGCAGGTTCTCTCATCCCATTTCCTTTATGTTAGAAGTAACACAAAAAATGCTTTCAAACATCATCCAAGACTGGAATACTTACAAGCACCTTAAATGCTCATAAAATATTCACTAGAGCTATCAATGGTATCAATTCTATTGTGGTCCCAAACACACTTTAAGTCATGTATTTCTGCTGCAGGAATATATGTGTGAAAGGAAATCTGCTCTACCTCACACAGATTGAATATTTTCAGAGTCCCACGCATGAAGAATAAGGAGATGAGGAAGGGCACGAAAGGAAATCACCATTAGGATTTTTAAAAAGCTATTTTCTTCTAGGAATTATAGACCTATATTACAACCACAGTGAGATAAATGCTCTAACCTCCATCTGCACCATCCTAGTCTTTCTCCTCCCACAACTGTGCTGAATTTGCAGGAACCAAAGAATGCATAAGCCAAGAACATTACAAAATACTTGTAGTTAGGAAGAGACTTGCATGTGGTTTGGGAACAGTATTGACATCCTATTTATCTCAGATTTGAACAGCCTGGAACATCCTGGTAGGTCCTTTCTCTACCATTTGGAAAAGCAACGTCCCATTACTGGAGCACCACTTTTCTTCTGGTTTTCAAGCTGGTAGGTTGCCTAACAGAGTACCTAGACAGAGGTCTACAAAGAAAAAAGGAGTGAAATAGAAACTGGCTTACGTGCTCCAGTTTGTCTTTCCTTCTTAGCCAAACACTGGCACTGTAGTCCTGCTGCTTGACAGTGCTGTAGAAGTTCGCACCTACTCTGGTGAGGCTTGGAGAAGGCTCCCTGGGTCTGCTCTTCAGCCTCATCTGCTCGAAGCCCTCATGGGGAGATGAGGAGAGCCAGTCATGCCTGACTTCCATTTTGACATGACAAGGCAAAGTCCAAGCGAAAAAANATTCAGAGGCACTAGATGAAGATGGTCCCAAAATGACCAGGATGAGGGAAGAAGGAAAGGGGAGGGAAAAAAAACCCCAGACACACACACAAAAAGACAAACCCAAAAAATGGTAAGAGAATGGGGGGGGGAAGGAGAAATGACAAGGTGGGTGGAGTGGAGGGAGAAGAAGAGGCTGCAGGTAAGAGAGAGAAACGGGCAGAGCGAGATGAAAGGGCACTCGCAAAAGAAGGCGCTCCAAGATGCCGCTGCTTGTTGCCCTCGCTCCTAGCCAGCTGCAGTCCAGCACAGACGCAGCGGGAAGCGGCTGCTTGCGGCTTTGCCCGGGACAGAGGCGATGGGAGGCGCGGCCCGGCGCAGACGGTGGCCGGGCGGGGCCGCTGGCTCCAGCCCGCCTGCAGGTTGGCGCAGTGGAGGGGCCGCCGCCCGCCCGAGGATGAAGCCGGCTCCTCCCCCGCCTCCCCCTCCTCGGCAGCCACCTTCGGGGAAGCGGAAAGCAGCACGGGAAAGACCCGCTCTCGCCTCTAGGAAAGCAGCTGTCGCCTCCTCCCTCCCTCCCCGCCTCCTGGGGAGCAGGAGACTGCCCGTCTCCCTGGGGAAGTTCGTTCGATCCCTCTTTCCCTGTCCTGACGGACACCGGCCCGATGTTCAGCGGACTGTTGCCACTCCCTCTTGGGGAAGCCTTTGTCCGGCATCGTTTTCCCGGGGCTCCGGCGTCATGCCCTGCCCAGGGCGGAATGCGCCCCTCGCCACCGTCCCCCGGGCCCCACCGCGGTGAGAAGCAGGGCTACGGCCACTGGGGCCACAGCGCCGGCCTCTCTCTGCAGCACCTCTGCGTCCCCGTGTCGCCTGCCTCCCTCCCTGGGTAGGGGCTCCCGGTGCTCTGAAGCGTAACCTGACCGAGCAGCCGCTCGTTCCCTCAGGGCAGCCAGGAGCACACCTACTCTGGCCATCGAGCCGACGCACAGGGCAGAAAGGAGCCGCCGGCCAGGCTACGGGGCCAAATTGGAAGCCCCACACAGGCGCACACACACACCCCCCAGCCGCAGCCGCTCAGCCAGCGCCAGATCACAAATCCAATCGCTTCTGGATCCTAGCAGGAGTGCCAGCAGGCGTAGATACCCGAGATCCTAAAATTTCTCACGTAAGAGAGATTTTAGAGTGGTTTCCACGGTCCGCTGCTATCTTCTTTAGCAGGAGTTGGTATGCGTTGCTATTTAGCTTAAACTTGTTTCAGGAGAAAAAAGGACTTTCCTTTTTCACACACTGTAAAGCCACCTCGCTAGCTGCCTACACACCCTGCGAAGCTATATTAGTCGAAGAAAAGAAAACTTTGTCACATAGCACCAAGAAACAATCACTGGATCTCAGAAATGCATTTCAGTTTCTGGGGAATACTTGCTGGTAGACGGTTTGTATGTTACCAGAGAACTTAACCGATGCAGAGATCGGAACTAGAAGTTGATGCTTGAATCTTGTTAACTGAAAATAGCTTTTGAATGGCAAAACAGTTCATTCAGACTAGTTGGGGGGAGGACACTGTAGACCACCTTTCTGCTTAACCACCTCATCTGGTTCAAAAAGCACGTTTAAAATATCCTTATGATTTGGCACAGGGTGTATTACTGCAAGTATTATTCAGAAACCAGAAAGATAATTAAGTCTTTTCCGCTTTCAAAATTCTAAGGAGAAAGACAGAAACACATCACACCTCATAACTGAGGATTATTACTAATAGGTAATACTAGCATCATTACCGGCACGTGGTAGGAACACAAAGTACAGCATTTTCCTCTAAAAAGGCAATTTCATAATACTTTAATA
>VWZI01006526.1:264337-291298 GCA_013396835.1 Psilopogon haemacephalus
CCCAAAACAGTGTAACAAAACAGCAACGACCAGAATCAATGTTATATGCAAATAATTTTTACTCACCAGTACAAAGGAATTGCAGCTTGCTTTCTAGTAACTACTTCAGTTTCTTCAGTTAGAGAAAATCTGGACATTCCCCAGGCTGCCAATGCACTCCCATTGCACCTGGAACAAAAAATAAGAGCATGTGACTACACTGCATGCAGGACATACCTGAAGGCATGGAGATTAACTTAAGGCATATCACAGCTGCAGCAGCTCTGAGCTCACACAGAATAGCTTGATTAAACACCTGCTGAAATGAACTTTACTGCAAATGCCCATTTGTGAATTGTTTATGTCCATAGTTGCAAACATTCAGTCAAAAAAAAAAAAAAAAAGAAAAAAAAAAGGAGGGGGGGAGAAAAAGCCTCTTTCTTGAAATATAGCATGAGGCTCATGTTGGTAGAAAAAGGCTGCATGTGTTGTAAATAAGAACACCTGCTTTTGTTGGTTTTACATAAGAGTTTTTGCATTGTTTCTATAGAATCATATAAAGGACTTGTTCCTCTGGGCTTTCTCATTGCTGCTTGTAAATATTTTTTTAAATAAAGGTTTTAGTAGCACTCTATAGCTGACACCTTCTGTCCTTCTCATTCCTCAGTACTCTGACATATCAGAATCAATATGCTACACTACTTAAGTGCAATACATTATTCCATTCCTCCTATATGCTGTATTTGGATTATTTTTCTAGTAATGTTATTTTATCTTACCTTAACTTCCCTAGCTATACTATCAGCAGCCTTCTCAAATGTCTAGCCAAAACAGTCACAAAATGGAGTGCTGGAGCTGCTTTTAACCCCTAGGCTATAAAGCTGGTTTGCTCATCTTTCTAAACACCTTCTTACTTGTTATCTGGGTATGCTGTATGTGCCTTTCTATTACTACTGCTGCCAACATTAATATTACCCTTAGTATTACTACTGTTACTAGGCATTAGAGAGAAAAGGAAAAAAGGAATCCCAGAACAAGCTATGTTTACAAACCCTTTGTTGCTTCCTAACTCCACAAAGGAAAGAACATTTTGAGTAGAAATCTTTGTAAAATGACTGTAAATTTTTCTGTTTCCATAAACGTTTTACTCATGTAAATTAACAAGATAAGAATACAACTTTGGTTCCTAGTTAATACATGGCCATTAATCTATTTCAAAAAGAGTGAGAGATCCCTTTCCAAGGTTTCCTTTTCCAGTTTGGACCTATACAAAAGATTTAAGTTTGTTCAAACCACAACTGCAAGCATATCAATCAGCTTAATTAAAAGATAATTCAACTCATTAAAATTCAATCAGTTCTGTAGTAAATCAGCAATTCAAATTGACTGTAGTGAGCTGGTTTAAACTGTCTTCCATGCAATTTTCAGAATTACCCAAACACCTGTTCCTGTCAAGGCACTTACCTTCCATAGGCAGGTGACTAGAGCAGCAAGAGTGACTGAATTACAAACCTCATTAGCAATTGATGCAAGTCACAGAATCATAGAAACAGTCTGGAAAAGGCCCTTGGGATCACCAAGTCCAACTGATAACCCCACTCTACAAGGTTCACCCCTCTACTTTATCCTCAAGTGCTACATCCAAACGACCTCTAAACACATCCAGGGTTGGTGACTCAAGCATTTCCCTAGGCAGCCTATTCCAATGCCTGACCACATTTTCCCTGATAATTGTTTTCCTAATGTCCAGTCTAAGCCTATCCAAGTCATAGCTTGAGGTCATTCCCTCTTATTCTATCACTAATTACTTGCACGATGAGATCAGCACCAGCATATCATGCATAACATAATTTTACTTTATTGTGATCCATATGACAATTTTCTGTAAATCACTGCCTATTTCAGTATCAAGGCTCGGAGAAACTCTTCCTAGGCAATATACAGAACTTTATGTTCTATACAAAAAGAGTGAATGCTGTAGGGGAGACTGTTAACAGGTCACTGCAAGGAAAATTACCAGAATGTAAGTGGAAACATGTATTATATTATAAATTTTAAATAAAGAAAGAAAATCAGCCAGCTTCTTTTCTTCCAAAAGTCTTGTCTAGGCAAATTTTAAAGGAACAGTCTCTGTGCTCCAGGTTTCTAAACACCTTTTTCCCACTGGAGACTTCTAGCAATACAGAATATATACAAGAGCATTAGACCTTTGGTCAACAAATGGCACATACCTGAAAAAGTTGAAACTCCTATAGCAAAACTTTACTGTGGCTGGATAGCTAATAAACATGAGTGTATGCGTAATAGGCCTTCATCCGAAGCACTAATTTATGCTGAAGAGCTGGAATGCACAGAAGCTCTGGCCCTCACAGAATTTACTACACCTGACCAAAACAGCAGGAAGCAATTGCCTGCAGGTTTCAGTTGTGTACAGTCAGGACTGTGACTGACACCAGCTTCAACAGCACTGCACCTGGCAGACAGGCAGGAAGGTTAACTGTTACCTTCTTACCCAGCTCAGCTGAACTTGCTTTCTTATTTAGAAAATGCAAGCAAAACTTGGCTGGAGAGATCTTTGTAGCCTCCCAACAATGCTAGCACACCAGAGATTAAAAGACGAGCCTTTCTAACTATTTTCAAATAACCAAGTCAGCAGCTCCTGCTTAGCTACCCAAACTCTAGCAGACTACAAAGGAAAACCCATTGCAGCAGACTGTTTCATCCATGCTAACAGGCTTTGCAAGGCATGGCTCCCAGTCTGTCTCCTACCTTCTGCAAGCAACTGCCTGTCACCACTGAAAAATGAGTTTGCTACAGGAAAGAAAAAGAGAAGAAAAAGTAAAAGTTTGTTTGGGTTTTTTTTTTTTTTAATTTTTAAAAAGCATTTCCCTATCATTTGATCTCCTACAGGGTCAGAATAGTAAAACTCATTAGAGGTGAAGTAGAAAAACTGTATGAAAAAATGTAATGCTACACAAAGAGCTGTAAATAATTTCTGCATCACTGCTTTTAAGCAGCTAAACATACAACCTTTGTACAGAGTATCTGTAGCCACAATTTATAGATAGGAATTGCAGTCACAAGAATGTAATATTAAGGTCAAAGATAAAGTTACAGTGAATGTTTAGAGTTGGAGGTATGTTCTAGTTTAGACCTTCCCAGAAACCCAAAGACTACAGGACAAAATTTAACGTAGGATGCCTCCCTTCTCCCTGCTTTAGAAAAAGAAGAAATTATGTAGAAAGAGTACCAATTTTGGAAATGTAAAAAACCCACAAAACTTTATAAATAAATAAAAGGTATTTAAGGTAAGGGAGTTTACAGAAGTGTAAGGGGTGGAAAACAGATTCAAAAATACATACAGAACTAGATTGATGACAATGGATTACCTGGATGGTGGTGGATTGCAGGAGGTAGCTGGCCAGCCACATGACTAGGCTAGAGCAGCTGTAGCAATAGAAGTGTTGGTCAGGCAAAAGTAGCAGGCAGTGAGGACGGGGGAGTCGTTCACCTCTTATAGGGTTGCAGACAGAAAGTGTGAGTATGATAACCTTTGCACCTGGACAGACCTCCCACTAAGAGGGGTGGTAGCTCAGATTCCAGACCGTGCCTATCAGAAGGGGTCAGGGGGACCTGGGGTTGGGATTCTGGACCACTATTCTCCTGGAGGGCTTAACCTGTAACAAGGTGCTTCAGATTTCAGATTATGAACAAATCAAAGAACATGGAAATATTGTCTAACACTGATAATGTTCCTAGCTTTAGCCTCCACTTGTCTGTTTGGATTCAGCTATTACCCAAACACTTCTGTATTTCTTGCCTCAAATTTTAACCCTGAACTCTTTCTTCATTCCATAACTGCTGATTAAAAATCCCCCAACAACAAAAAGACAGAAACCAACCACATTAGGAGTATCATTACTTTTGAGACATTTCCCTTCCATTAGATTTGTTTGAAATCAGCCATGTGTTTCAGAACATATCAGTCTGTGACTGACAGACAAATATCGTGATTATATGAGCTTCGTTTCCTTTAGAAACCAAATTAAAAATATCTGAGAGATTAACTAGGCCATTTCTCATTTGAAATAAAATATTTTCCTGTAAAGGTCACCAAAATTTCCAATTAAGCTAGAACTCCAAGGCTAGAATTTTTCTCCTATGGCATCCTTTCCACATCCAGATGATCTAAGAGGGTGCTAAACTGGCCCCTTAAGTGCATCGTGTGCTGAATGTATACCAGTGTGGACTAGGGTGCTCTCACTTTCACCAGGGTTTGTGACAAAATGTGTATTTTTCATCTAAAATCAAACTCTGCTTCCTGTCTTTACTCTTTCTTTCATTCCTCTGTCCACACCCATTTGCAAAATGTATTTTCAGCTCTGAACCTCAATAGTCTTGTCCAGACAAGATTTCATTCTGCACCTTAAAATAACATTCATTAGTGCCACATACTAATGGGGCCAAATCCTGTCCTGCATTACACCTCTATGTCCCCACTGGAGTCATGAGACAAAAATAATTGTGTAATGAAGGTCTAACCAGGGGGCAAAATTTGGCCTACATTTCTTTAAAATAAATCTGCAGCAAGTAATGCCTGTCCACCTCCCCTGAGAATGAGACCCTTTACATTTGTGTGAAGGGCCTTTTTAGTGTGGTTGTTTACTGGATAGGCTTACATTTATCTCAGCCTGGGTTCTTCATGCTGAATTTATATGGTTGGTGAAGCTAAGTGCAATAGGCAGACCGCTGACAAAATCTAAGCTCTCAAGTGCTCTTGCAATGAAGTGAGTAGCTAAAATTATTCCAGAGGAGTGGTATTCAGCAGAGGAAAATACTGTAAGGGACAATGTTTTTTCCCAATGAACTGGAACTGAAAGCACAGCAGGTGAGGGATCTGTACCAGCAGAAGGAAGGATCTCCAGGGATAGAGGAATGCTTTTTCACTTTTGTTTTCAACACATATATAAATTATGCTTGTTAACAAGGAATATATTCTCTACATCTGCACAATCTGTATTGTACGGATGGAAGAGAGGAAAAAATTGAACAACCATTCCTGAATAAGTAACAAGGAATGTAAAGAAAAGGAAATCCAAGTAGAGGGGAAAGGAAGGAAAACAAGGAGAAGAAAACATTTGTGAATGCTTTTATGTGGCTAGATGAGTAGGGCCATATATAGGGAATGAACTGGTTCTAGGTTTAGCACTCTGAAATTTCCCCCAAGTATGTTTTCACAATGCATTAATACAGGACAAAGGAAGAAATATACTTGAAAAAACAAGTATAGAGATAGAGATTCTTAGTGCATAATTATACTTACTCTGTAAAACTGTCAGTTTAAAAAGTGTCCAAAGACACTATCTTGTTTCTTACATCAAAAAGAGTATACTTCAAAATAATCCAAAATCTTTTGACACAGAAATCTGCACATTCATCAATATATTCTACCTATTTTCAGTCTACTTCACTTTAAAATGGCCTAATGATAATTGGTCTTTGGAAAGTAGTTCACAACCATCTGCTCAACAATGTCAAGTTGCAAGCTACACATTCAGAACCTTTAACACAAACTACTTTGTAATTGCAATAAAGCTTAAAAGTAGAAATGGCTGATCTGTATTCATCCCATTATGCATACTATAGATGCAGCTGATATAAAACATTTTGCACTGAAGTGCTTATAAGCATTTGGATGCTGGTTTCCAATTAAATACAAGTGGAAGGGTTATTATTTACTGAAATATTCTCCACCAAAAGCAAGCAAAAGTTATGTCACTAAAGTCCTAACATTGCTTCCCAAAAGAGATGTCAGTTACATCAGACACACCTGTGTGACCAGGAAGATGTTTATTAATGTGACAGCACCAAAAAAAAAAAAAAAAAAAAAAAAAAAAAAAAAAAAAANAAAAAAAAAAAAAGAGCTATGAGACAACATGACTTGAGTTCTTTAACTGCATGCTTATCTTGATCCAACTGATCTAACAACATTTAGGGGCAAAGCGTATGCCATAGTTTGGCATAGTTTGGGAGTTACCCCTCCCCAGACTCACCAGGCTAACTCAGCCAGCTGGAAGTTAAGGAATGAAGCTATATTTTACAGTGTAGCACAAATGTACAAGCATATATACACAATATATACAGATATTTACAATTATATACAAGTTAAAAGTAATAAAGAACTTCTGAATTCTTCCTGAGCAGCCAGACTGCCCAAGAGGGCTCCCAACCACCCCCCTCCTTTCTCCCTCACTGCTTACCTCAGAAATAACCAGATAAAGCTTGTATAGCTCATGTGAGAAATTTGCAGAGATCTGAGGTGAGATGTCAAAAGCCAACAAGGAGTCATATGGAAACAGTTAGATAGGTTTCATGCAGAGGAGTTAAGGCAAGATGTGTCTAGACACACAGTCAAAGACATGAGAAGTTTATCTTAGACTTTGACTACTTATGTCCCTCAGCAGAGCTAATGAGTGATATAGACATCACTATTATTTTATTTTCACAGCCAGTGATCTAATTTCTCTCATTAAAATATATTAGTTAACCTCAAACCAGCACAGTGTATGAGAGCAGAATGTGAGGACAATGCTCACACATGGTACAGGAAAGAAGGACAAGGCTGCAGCAGCCTGGATGTAGGCTGGTTTGACTTATCGACGACCATGTCCTTACAGTTATGTGTACCTTACGTAAAGCCTGACCTATAAAGAAATACATACATGATTAACATTTCAGGATAAGCATTCTGAAGGTTAATATTAATCTGTGACTAGCACACATTATGACACAAGTACAAGATAAATGACAGACGCTGTCACATTCAGTTTTGCTGTCACAGAGCTCCTGGGACTCTGTACAAGGTTTTGCACAGATGTATTCTAAGAAATACTGTGGTGGTTTGGCTCTGGTTGGGGGCCACTCTATTGCTCCCCTTCTTAGATGGACAGGGGAGAGAGAGCACAGACAAAGAGCGAAGGCTATGCATGGAAGCAAAAATGCAGAGAGATGTTATTCTCTGCTTCCCATCAGCAGATGATCTTCGGTCCTGGGAGGCAGGGCACTAAGACATGTAACAGTTGCTCTGGAGGCCAGATATGTGAACAAATATCCCCACGCTTCCTTCTTTCACTTAGTCCTTACATCTGAGCTGACATCATGTGGCATGTGTTACAGTTTTAAGGCTATGCCTGATTTTTTTCAGAAACAGTTTTAGGGATTGGACACAGAATAATGCAAGATAAGTTTATCTCCTTCCACTGGACTGCTGAATAGCTTATGTTTTGCAGCACAATCTTGTTCTTCTCTCTCTCTGGCTGTGTCCTGTTTGCTTCTGGCTTTTCTGCTCTATCTGTGACCTTGCATGCTGCCTGACTGATATTTTTGTATGGGTTTTACAAAGGTACAGTGTGGGAGGTAGAGAGAGTAGGCCCCTCTGGACTTCTTTGTGCCCATGTACAAAGCGGGGAGAGACAGATGAAATATTGTACAAGGACATATTGTGCTGTTGTTGAACTGTAAATGTATGCAAATGTACCTTGTACACGTTTATTGCCTTTTATATTTTTATATTTAGTTTACTTTTGTAAATATAATTTCATTTAACTTCCAAAATTCTGAGTAAGTGTCGTAAATTTACTGCAGAGGGTAAATTCCAATTCATCAGGTTCCAAATCCAAAACACAACAGTGTGGAATACCCCTTTGGCCAGTTTGGGTCTGCTGACCCACCTGTGTCCCATCCCAAGATCTTGCCCACCTCTCAGCATACACTTGGAGTGGGGAAATGTTTGAAAAGCAGAGCAGAAAGTGCTCGTTCAGCAGTAGCCAAAACACTGGTGTGTTAGCATCCAGCTACAGCACTGCAAAACACAGCACTAGAAAGATGCTCTGAGGAGAATTAATTCTAGGTCAGCCAAACTCAATACAAATGCTCACTGCCTTTCAAGTTCTCTATCTATATAAAGAAGGCCAAGGTTGGAAAAAAGAAAATACTATAGACATGCTGTCAAACTTGTATGTCCTCAGCTGGACTTGGTGATGTTCCTTACATGATTTTGACAGTTACATTACAGACTTCCTCAGACTCTTGATTATTTTACAGCACTGATGCTATTTCACAAAGAGATCTGAAAATAATGTAACACAGAGTGAAGGAGCAGCAAAGTACAGAAAAATGAAAATCCAGAATGTGTCAAGTCTTATTTGTAAGAAGAAGAGGTGGGAAAGAGCGTGTGGCAGCTATCAGTGCCAAATGCCAACAGGAGAAAAAACGCCCTATAAAATTATGGTGATTAAAAAATCAGGCAATATGGATGTAGTGGGTTTGCAGTTACCTGCTCCCCCACCTTTTAAAACCCCGGCTAAAACTCAGAAAAACACTGGAAGTTAATAAATGAAGCTTTATATTTACAGCGATGCAAATATACAAGCAAATATTTACAAGCTATAACAGATATTTACAGAAATATACAGTAAAAAAGGTAATACACACACACCACACCCCTCCCGGAGACCAAAATCCCCAAGAGAGGGTAACCAAACCCCCCTACCACCTTTCACCCTTTTCCCAGCTTTATTTCACCACCTCTTGACGCTGCAGATAAGCTGAAGATCAGAGAGATTAATGGTAAGAGAAAAGGTTAGTATGTTTAGTGATTTTACTCTGAATTCAGCCAGCAAGACCGAGAGACAAAGGAGAAAGGTGCCGGAGCCAGCTCAGACCCAAAGCAGACTGGCCCTCTGCTAATCTCGTTTGTTTTGGGAACATCTCTTAAAACATTTTTTTTTTCTTCTCTCAGTGAAACTTGGTGAAGTGACACTGTGTGTTTAATTCTCTCTCAGCCAATAGTCTAATTTCTCACTCAAATTCTCCAATTAGCTCAAACCAACACAATGGACCAGGGAGCTGTAATAGTACAAGGTAAAAATAAAAGTACTGTTCAAGTATTAGAAAGGTGCATTGGCCTTGACAGCAATCTGAAAATAAAACTGAAGCACATTCTTAGTGCAAAAGATCTACTGTTAGAGGGATAGGGTAGTTTTCTTCCAAGACAAACTAGTTCAGAGAAGGGAAAAAAAAATGCAAGAATCAAAACCCAGTGTTAGGTTTTTCACTGGTGTTGATACTCTCAGCTGTGTGGCTTGCTACATGAGAGGCCAGGAGTCAAAGCTGCCAACATTCTGTCTCTGACAGACAGTTTCCCAACCTGGAGTAGTTGTTTTGAAGATTAAAGCGTATATTTCTGTAGTATCTCACATTAAATATAAGTCTTGTGTCTTCCACAAAGTTGGTGGTGGTAATCTACACTTCATTACTCCTGTCAGTAAAGGAAATACTGAACAGAACTACAGAATTGCAGAATCATGGAATCGCTCTGGTTAGGAAAGACTCTATGATCATTGAGTCCAAACATTATCTAAACTGTACAAAGTCTGGTGCTAAACTGTGCCCCTGGGGAGCCTGTTCCAGTGTTTGATAATTGTTTCAGTGAAGATATTTCTTCTAATAGCTATTCTAAACCTCCCCATGAGACCGTTTACTTTCACTTGTTACTGGGGAGAAGAGACCAACAACACCCACTTTGCTACAACCTCTTTTCAGGCACTTGTAGAGAATAAGACAACCTCTTCAGCCTCATTTGCTCCAGACAAACAATCCCAGCTTCCCTCAGCCACTCCTTATGAGACCTGTTCTCCAGACTCTTCACCAGTTTTATTGTCCTTCTCTGGACATGTTCCAACACCTCAGTGTCTTTCTTGTAGTGAGGGCCCCAAAACTGAGCACACTGTTCAAGGTGTGGCCTCACAAATGCTGATTACAGGGGGACAATCACTTCGTTGGTCCTGCTGTCACACTGTTCCTGATAGCGTCAAGGATGCTGTTTGCCCTCCTGGCCACCTGAGCACACTGCTAGCTCAATACACTGCTGGCTGTCAATCAACTCCAGGGCTTTCTCTGTTTGGCAACTTTCCAGTTACTCTTCCCCAGCCCTGTAGCATTTCTTGGGGTTGTCATGACCAAAGTGCACAACCTGGCAATTTGCATTGTTGAATCTCATACAGGGGGCTTCAGTCCATCAATTCAGCCTGTCCAGGTACCTCTGTAATGGGACTGGGCATTAAGACAGACCACGGTAAAACACTTAACATCTCCGCATAATCTATCACTAAAATGCTGGCATCTGCTTAGCCAGCAGTTGATCAGTTGGGCCCCTGTTCTATTTCATCAACCTCTCTTTTTTTTTCAGAAGATGTTCAAATGTTATGTGAGAACCTAAGATAAGCAAGCACCTTGTCACCAGGTGTGAATTTGCCATAGATTATCCAATCTGCTCCTTTCCCAAAAATAAAAATAATAGGGTGGATCAGAATGGAAAAAGATTGAAAACACTGACGCATTTTATTCTTTCCCTATTCTGGCTACAAGAACATCAAGTGGAGTGTAGTCAAAGTATCACCAAGGTCGTGATATACCATATCAGTTGATTTCTCCTTATTCCAGCAGTGAATTACCAAATAGGGCAAAAGTACACATTTCTACTGAGGTTGCCAGGCACCATTATTCTTCTTAGAAAATTTTCACAGGTTAGTCATTTGGCCTAAATTTCTCTATTCTAATACCTGCATACTTTTTTTTTTTTTTTAAGTTTGAAAAAACTCAGCACCTCAGCTACAGTATTTCTTTTAGAGCAAAAGAATCCATCCACAACTGACCATATTGCACTTTTAAATCATAGAGTTTCCTTATTAAGTACTTCTTAGAGCTCTTGTGAAATTCCAAGAAACTACATAGGTAAAGAATGTTCCAGTGTCACACACTAAGCAGAGTTTTCCCAGGTTTCTTCTGTCTGTATTTCTTGTGTAAGGCTGGGAAACAAAACTAGAAAAGGCTCTCTTCTGTGAACGTCTGTCTTATAGTAAGCCATGAAAGTTAAAAGATACACAAGTCCATTAAAAAAGAAGAGGAAGGTTAGAAATTGTTTCTGAAAATGGGAAGTGCAAAGTGGGAGTTAATTAAAACCATTTTTTTTCTGAAGTCAAGGCAGTCACAGACTTTTCCTCAGAAGAGGCAAGAGTTTGCTTTCAGAGAAGACTGAGGCTTGTTTTTCTGCAATTTCTATTCTGGGGCTCCTGAAACTACCCTAGAAATGCTATATCCCTACTGTTGATCAAACATGAGTTTCTTCTGTTGGTTCAATGGATACTTCTTCAAGAACTTTCCCTGTAAGTCTAACTTTAGGTAAGTGGTCTGGCTACCACCACCATAAAAAACATAATTGATTTCTGTATTATATAGAATTATATAATATTACATATAAGGATCATCAAATCTGACTCCCTGCTCCTCACAGTGATGCCTAAAACTAAACCTCATCACTAAGAACATGATCCCTTCTACCATTTCCTTGTGTCTTGTCACTGGTCACCAAAGAGAGGAGATCAGCACATCCCCTTCAGCTGCCCTCTTTGAGGGCATGTCTTATCTAAACTGAGCATGGAGTCTTTATCGAATCGTACACTATTATTGACTATGAGACTACAGAGAATGGTAAACGGAGAGCTTGGACTATCCTAACAACAACAGACCAACATTATGAAACCTGGTAATTCAACATAGGGCAAAAGCATCTTAGAGCAAACAGAGAGGCTGGTGAGATAATACAGCATTTATCTATTTGCCTCCTGTGTAAAGATCTTCCTGAGTGGACTTTCTCTGTTCAAAGTAGAATCAATTGTTTAGAATCTGCTGTGAGAAATCCAGAGTTCAAGACAAGAATGTCATTACTTACATTTGATTTTAGTGTAGAGATGTATTGCTCAACACAATTTTAAAATACTTTAGTTTTACCATCAAAAAGAAAGGAGAAAAAATTCTGTAAGAATTTTATATTTAGTTTTCTGTACCAGTAATGTAGTGAAGCCAACTTTAATATTCATTAATATGTTAAGGGAATCCATTTTGATTAATTCTTCACAGAATAATTTCTTCAAAGATGAAGTTATTAATAATTAATGTCTTGCAAATCTAGTAAGGCAGGCAAGCTATATAATTTCTTCTTGTAACACAAGCTGCAAAGTAGTTCAAAATAGACACAAGAAGTATACTCTAAGAATTTTTAAGAGATCATGATACTATTTATTTCTAACACTTAATCATGGTATTTTTATATTAACCTGTCTTGTATTTCGGATAGGCAATGCAACACGTTTTCCAAATCTGACACAATTATTTTAAAATATTCATCCTGTTATTTCCTGATGTTCTCCCTGCCTAACTAGAAATTAGCTGCAAACAATGAAATAAATAGTACCAAGAAAAAACAGGTTAAGTTTTTTTCCCCTAAATTTTAGTTGTAAAAGACTCATGGGTAGTGCATCCATTAAAATGATTAGGGGATAGGATAGTAGAATAATAGGCTTGTAATAAAAGCACACACGAAACTAGTGAAGTTCTTGATGCTGTCCTGGCTCTTGAAGCCTCAGGACTTGAGATGTTATGATACTAACTTTTCAGAGAAGCTGAGAGCTGAAGGGAGAGTATTTGCATCAGCTGAAATAACAGGTGACACATGGGTACAGTAGAGTACTGTCTTTCTTGTAATATGCTTCTGTGCTGCAAGAGGGAGCTGAGTGAGAAAGAACGTGGTAGGGAGGGCTAACAGGCACCCGGGCAGGAGCATGAATTTTCCACGTTATCTTCTTTAGCTACTCCCTGAAGTAAAAGGGCGGGGGGAGGAAAGAACAAAGAAAAACAAAAAAATAAATAGAGTTGAACAAAGAAATAGCTTGTTCAGGCAATGTGCAAAAGCACATTGGAGAAATGGTGTCCTGGGGAGTGTAAAAGGGAGGAAGATGTCCAGAGCTGAGGGAAAAGACATCTAAAACCATATGGAAAATACAACAAATACAGAAAATTTCCCCATATGTCAAGGGAATCCTTGGAGGAAGTAATTTTTCAAATCACTACTACAGAAGACTGGCCACTACATACAGGCAAAATTCCAGACTGTTTTATGAGAAAAAAAATATAGATTGGTAAGATACAAATTAATCATTAAGTTGAAATCCTTTATTTCACTACCCCAGAAATCAAACTCTGGTATTCTGCCACAGGCTTCTGGCAAAATGTCTGTGCATTAAAATATCTAAAGTGCCCCTTTAGTGACAGGTCCTAAGAACAAATTCTGTAGATTGTAAACAGAGAAAAGCCTGGAGAAATAAAGATGCATTTGATTGCCTTTCCAAAAGAGAATAATTTAGAAAATGGATTCTAAAGAAACTCACTATGCTGCATACAAGTACATCCAATTCTAGTCTATTAATACCTGCTGCTGGCCAGGATGTTGCTTGCTGTACTCATTCACAGAATCCAGCTAACTCCTCATATAAGAAAAGTGAGCAAGATCTGGAGAATTTTCCATTGCTTTTGGGCCAGATTATACAGAAATGTCAGGACCTAACATATAACTACTGAGTCAAAACAGCAGAATGCCAGGTTGTTTCTTTACCTTGTGAGGGCAGCTGCTCTACCTGGCTCTCTTATTTAGAACTCTCCTATACTATTTGATTTAGAAAAATGCATATAAAAACTTCAAAATTAATCTTAAAAAATCTGGAGTGGCTTGTCCTTAATCTCTGGAGTATACTAAAGAGGACACTCTTAATCTCCTACAAACATATGCCATACCAATGTTCTGTCATGCCTTTATCACTCAACCTAAGCAGGTTGGTCCTTGTTGACCCCATAACAGTTTGGAACATCATCTAATGGCATTCAAAATATTCACCAAAAAAAGGACAAGAGAAGAATCCAATACAACTGTTTCTGCAAAAAAGTGAGAATTTTCTCTGTTTCATATCTGAGGGAGGGAGAGGAGTTACCTAGGTTTCTAGAAGAAACCCTGAAAATACAACCTGGTTGCACCTCACAGTTTTCAAAAACCAGAAAGCAGATACAAAAGGGGAAATTTATTGAGAATTTTGGCATTTTGAGGTCTATTATGACTAATTCTCTTTAAAATATTTGATTTGTTAATAATATTACACAACATTGTTGTGGTTATTGTTCTGGATAGCATACTGAGTTCTTAGGCCACTTGCTTTTGCCTTATTATTTAGGCTACTGATAGCAGTTTTGTGAGTGATCTTTTGTTTTCCAGAGTGCCTGGTTTGGGAGTGAGAAACAATATTGTTACTTTAGTCGTTCATGAAATGGCTGGAAATAATCTTTGCACAGTGTGATAAAAATGTATAGTAGTTTGTTACAGAGCCAGCTTCATAAGCTCAAACATTTGCCAATCTTCTGCTTGGCAGTAACTGGACATTTGGTATCAGAGAGGAAAAACAACACTCAGGAAAACAAACAGAAAGAAAACAGGCTGAAAATGGGGAAGAAACTAGGCAGGAAAGCTTGGAAATAAAGATACTGATAACAAACTGCTGTCTGTGACAGCAATAACTTTATTAAATATATCTCATGCTTCTATATTCTACAATTCTGTCCAATACAGAGAGGGGAGAGGGGAGGAGTGAAGCGAGGAGAGGAGCAGAGGAGAAAAAGCATGGATTTGTTGTGTTCCTCGGCAAGTACAAAGAGCAGAGAGGATTCTTTAAAAGCACATAAAATAGGAGCAGTAACTGAATTGTATGCTTTTCTCTTTTTTTTATATATATATATAAATAAACTCTGTATTATAGTTTTGTCTACTTTCTATATTCCTGGTGAGAAGGATGACACAAATGTGGGAACAATGAAGGAAACACAAGGAGCCTAAATTGTTTATTTATGTAGCATTGAAGATATGGAAAACTGTCTGACTTTCACATATAGTTCAGCTGAAGGTCAAAAAGGTTTAATATTTCATTGTAGTCAACTGCCTCACTGAAGCTGATCTATCTCTAAATACACATGGATCATGTAAAATGATTGTGGTGTATGGGTTTATGTTAAATTGCCGAAGGATTTGCAGTCTGTGCTATACTAAAAATTTCCCCAGATAACTAGACCTGCATTGTGTTCAGCTATTCTGAGGCATCTTCCTCTGGGTTTTAGGACTTTTGTTTACACAGGAGGCAATTCATAAACTATTATACACTCTACTGCTTACTGAGAGTCAAGCTCTGTTTTGGTGGTGGTGTTTTTTCTGACCTGAGTAAAGCAAATAGATATGGCATATCTAATAAAAGCAATAAAGGAGAGTTCTGCAGCAGTGTGTGTGTGGGGGGAAGCCATTTATAACAAAACCTTGTAGTTATATAGATATACTCACAAGTTGACATGGACTAACATTCTCCTTGAACTTCTAGTGTGTCTTCTGTACTTTGGAACAAGAATCTGTCTGTTGTCCACTGGACCTCCCACACAGGAGAGGTGTCAAGAAAGTAAAAAGTAAGAATAATATGAAGAAAACCAGTACATGCACATTTTTTATGCTACTGAGCTTTTCTTCCTGCAATAGAAAAGCAAATGGCCTTTTGTAACCTTTGCTGTCCATAGCAGTTTCTTCTCTGTGGATACCATTACTTTTAACACTCTGGACTTACTATGCACAATCAAGCCCCTGCTTCATTTTTTGAGCCTTTTTGGTGCCCTGAAAACTTATAAGGGGAAATATGACATAACTTCACAGTAAGAAAGAGGGCAAAAGTTCAAAGTAAGTGAGAATTTTCTGCAGAAATGATAGATTGTTGACAGTCTTGAAAACCAAGACTTCCTCTCTTCATTCATCTTCATCCAATTTACAGAGAGAGAGGGGAAAGATTTTTCTGCAGAAGCTGAATTTATGTCAATTTCCAAAATAGTCACAACTTGTAATGATCTAAGTGAACATTTCTAGATTGAAATAAATCAAGTTTCTATTCAAGCAAATTAAAATGCAATTCTCAATCATAATGAGAACAGAAAATATGCAGATGTTTGTTTGCAGTTTTCTTTAGTAGCTTTCTTTGTATTAGAAATGTTATTTGGTTCATGCTTGATAAATTCCACAAACATTACATTTAAATAAGCAATCTGTTAGATGATACAGGTGATCAGTGAATAATAATCACACTACACTGTAGTTCAAAAAATACCTAGATAGTTCTATAATGCAAAAGCACAATTACATGTTAGTTGGAATGACCTAGTTCTGAGCAATCTGTTTATGGATAAAAAGTCTCTTTTTTCGACCCCTGGTTTCTGATATACAAATCATAATTACATTTTCAATAACAATAATTCAGAGAAGTTGAGATTTTAACCCCTGAAGAGCCTAACTGTCTTTCACTGACATTCCACAGGACAATGTAAATTATACAGGGTAGGGAAAAAGGAGAGAAAATGATGCAATCTTATTTCGCATCAAATTCTGGAATTTTTTTTTTTTTTCATATTTGATTAACACTATTCTCTCCAAGTTCACAAGAGAAAGACCTCCTGTACAGAACACAGCACAATTCTATTTTTATGGAGATCAGTACAAACAAGCACTTACTGCCTTTTTGTATGTCCTCAGTCTTGGAAGATTTTGAATGTCAAATACTTTTTACATTGGCTGAAAGTAAAAAACTCACAGAAATAGAATCATAGAATCAGTCAGGGTTGGAAGGGACCACAAGGATCATCAAGTTCCAAGCCCCCTGCCATGGGTAGGGACAACCTACCCTAGATTAGGCTGGAAAGAGCCTCATCTAGCCTGGCCTTAAACACCTCCAGGGAAGCGGCCCCAACCACCCCCCTGGGCAACCCATTCCAGGGCCTCACCACTCTCATGCTGAAGAACTTCCTCCTCACACCCAATCTGGATCTCCCCACCTCCAGCTTTGCTCCATTCCCCCTAGTCCTGTCACTACCTGAGAGCCTAAAAAGTCCCTCCCCAGCTTTTTTGTAGGCCCCCTTCAGATACTGGAATGCCACAATAAGGTCACCTCAGACCCTCCTCATCTCAAGGAGCCCCAACTCCCTCAATCTATCCTCATAGGAGAGATGCTCCAGCCCTCTGATCATTCTTGTGGCCCCACCATGTCATAAAATAGAAAAATAAAATAGAAAAAAAACCAACCTACTTTTGCAAGTTACTTCAGTTGTGGAGGTTTGTTTTTTGGTTTTTTTTTTACCAGAAAACCAGAAGTATTGCCTTTGTAAATAACAGTAGGTACAGAAACAATATATGTGCTGTGATGGTAATCGCAGAATCATAGAATCACCCAGGTTAGAAGGGATCTCCAAAGGTCATCTAGTCCAACCCCCTGCAGCAAGCAGAGACATACTCAACTAGATCATGTCGCCCAGAGCCCTGCTGTGTCTCACCCTGAATATCTCCAGGGACTGGGCATCAATCACCTCTCTGGGCGAAATGTTCCAGTGCTCAACCATCCTTATTGTAAATAACTTTTTCCTAACTTTTTATCCAATATAAATCTACTCTTTTCTAATTTAAACCATTGTCCCTAATCCTATCACTGCAGGCTTTTGTAAACAGTCTACAACCTTCTTGTATCTCCCCTTCAGGTACTGGAAAGTCACTAATTAGGTCTCCCTAAAGCCTTCTCTTCTTTAGGCTGAACAACCTCAGCTCCCTCAGCCTGTTCTCATAGAAGAGGTTGCTCCAGCCCCCTGATCATTTTTGTGGCCGTCCTCTGGACCTACTCAATCAGGTCTGTGTCTTTCCTATATTGAAGGCTCCAGACCTGGACTCCAGACTCCAAGTGCAGTCTTACCAGAGCAGAGTGGCAGAATCACCTTTCAGGATCTGTTGGTAATGCATCTTTTGATGAAGCCCAGGATATGACTGGCTTTCTGGGCTGCAAGTGCACACAGTTTGCTCATGTCCAGCTTCTCATCCACTAGCATCCCAAGTTCTTTTCCTCAGGGCTGCTTCTTATCATCTCCTCCTCCAGCCTCTATTGTGATGCAGGGATACATATGGGACTACATAAACCTTCCAGTGCCACATGCTCAGAAACAGAATCATAGAATCACTAAGGCTGGAAAAGACCTTTAAGATAGTTGAGTCCAACCATGACCAAACTACCATGACCACTAAACTATGTGCTGAAGCACCACATCTACACACTTCTTGAACACCTTCAGGGATGGCAACTCCACCATATCCCTGGGCAGCCTGGTCCAATGCCTCACCACTCTCTCAGTAAAGAATTTTTTTTCCTAATGTCCAATCTAAACCTCCCCCAGCAGAAGTTAAACTCATTTCCTCTCATCCTATCTCATCCTAATGTGGAGGATATGAACATACCAGCCATCTCTTCTTCCATCAGTTCTTTGGCACATGTTCCGTAAGCACATGAGAAATGTTTTATGAATAGTGGTGTGAGTAAGAGTTATAATTTGTCCATCAGAAGACTTGGTGGAGCAATTGCAGTTTTCATAGTTCTCTCAAAAGCACTATTCTTTCTCTAAATCTGAGATGTCCTTACTTCCTCAAGAGTTAAATCATTAATGCTTGTAGGAAAATGGCAAGAAGAGGAGAGGAGAGTTACCTTTGTGTGTTCCAAATTGATTAATCTTGAGAGAGGCAGATTTTTTGTTACCTGTCTTGAGAATATTATGGATTAAATCAGGATGTTGCCCAGAAGTCCAAAGAAAAATCCAGGCATATTCATTTAGTCCCAATTCCTGGGACTAAATACAACTTCAGACAGTACCCAAGCACTTTCAGGGAATTTTGTTGATGTCTTGTCAGCCACTGTGGCTTCTGATTCTTCCCAGACTTCACAGGGTGCTGGGAAAAGAAGACAGTCAATCTCTGACCTTATCCTCTGGATGATCTGTGTGTCCAGGGCTCTCCATCTTGGCAGTTGTAGGCAGAATGTCTTGTAATGTGCAGTCTTGGCACAATGTCACGCTGGCTATGCAGGCCTATTGCGTGAAAGCATTTAAAGCTTATTCCTGGTAAACTCAAAGCAGGCAGTTTTCAGGCAAACTAGCCCAAAGCACAGGGCTTCTTATTCAGCAGAACTAACTTATAGCTTAGCAAACATAGTGCTGCAGAAGGCAGGCACTGAGGCAGAACTCTGCCAGAAGCAGAGAGCAATGGCAGCAGGCAGCAGCAGGCAAGCAAGAATACAATGTCATGGCACATTGTGTTCCCTGCTCATCTCTTTTTATCAATACAACCTGAGACTAATGGGCCTTTGGACACAGAACAGCCAATCAGAATGGCAGGTAGCCAAGCTTAGCTGTATTAGGTGAAGCCATAGAATTATTTTTACCTAAATTTGGGAAAATATAGGCGTTGCACAGGGAGACACAATCCAAGTGTTTGTACCTTGTTTACCACAGAATGTAAGCAGGAGAAAAACAAGTCTGGGCAAGCCAAAGTCCTAGAGTCAATGGCTCCAGGTTCTTCTTCCTCTTTCCTGCGGTTGCTTCTCCCCCCAGCAGAAGGAGGAAGAGCAGAAAAACATGTCTGGGCAAGCCAGGACATGTTCAGGCCTATTTTGGCCTATTCAGGCCTACCACAACATGTTCCTGAACAAAGTTTCAGTTCTAATTACAGCAATCAATCAAAAGGAACAATTTTGAAGACTCAGAGACATAGCTTATGTGCATAAAGTAGACAATTATTAGAAATATCCGGAGAGAAAAAATGCAAAACATGTATATCTTAATTTTAATCTCAGGTAAATCTGGAAGAGTTGCAGACACATAGCAAAAAAAAAAAAAAAAACAAAACAAAACCCAAAACCAAACAAAAAAAACCCCCACAGGTTTGACTACTACTTCCCCTATGTTTGGTAACACTAATCTTTCCAAACTCCACAGGGGACATGAATTCTTTATCAGGCTTAAGTCATACTGGAGTAAATTCAGAAAAAAAATAATAATCCAAGCTGCTGTTTGTACTAAAGCCAGAAACCTTATTGATTTAGTTAAGTCATAGAGAGCAAAAATATACATAATGGAATAAGTTTGGGGATTAAATGGAAAGTCTCTTGCAACTTCTGTGGGCACTGATAATTTGTAAGATTCTGTAATGGGCTAGATTTTGCATTCATGCATAGGTGTTTCTGTACCTCTCTACACAAGGGAAATAAGCAGCCTAGTAACTCTCAAGTCTATTAATTGCATATTTTGGACTCCAGGTACCCCCAGTGTACAGCTACAGAAGCACTTCAAGATTACTTTTTTTCTTCCTGCAATCTATTTCATTAAAGAAATTCAGGAGAACTGGCAGACTTTGCAGTTAAGAGAGGCATTTGGGCTCTTGGGAGAGCTGTGCCATCTTCCTGGGTAGGTTTTTGTCCTTGCGTAGCCGAAGTTTTACCACCTTTGTCATAACACAAGGTCTGGAATTGCCACTATTGCCAGGGGAAAAAAACTAATAAAAACTTCTGTGAATTTAAAAAAAATAAATTCAAAAAACATGTTAAATAACACAAATTTATGGGAGAGAAAAAAAAAAGCACAACTGCTATTGCTGCAGTATTCTGAGTCAGGAGAAGTAATTTTAAACAATTTACATTATTTAGTCAATATGATGTCAGTTCCTATAGACTGGTGCTACTTCAAGTACTAACAGTACTCTCAGAAATTAAAAAAAAAAACAAACATATTTCATTAGGTTTTATTCATAGTATAATGCCATTTACTTTGATATGATAGCAACAAAGATGTACCATTACTTAAGCTGCAAGTACTAAGGTGCCATTATAAATAAATCTCACTGAATATTTTTAATGTATCTTTCCTTGCCTAGAAATAATTAATATGGAAATGTTCTCTTAACAATTCCCCATATGTACTGGATTTTGATTGTTTGCCCAATATCTACTACGCATACATAAGAATGAATGGAAATGTCCAAGGCAAAACAATCAGGTCTGCTCCCTAACAAAGGAAAAAAAATCATCAATATATTTTACTTTCCTTTATATGGAGAACATCCTGAATTTGCTTTGTATATCCATCTGAGGTGATCACTAGAAGTACTGTACAGAAGCAGAAACAAGGCTTACAAAAATTATACTCCATAATCCTCTGTTGACTCTCGTTGCATTTATTTAATTTATCAGTAGCTATGCCATTCATAGCAATAACTTCAGAATATGTGCTGATGTGGGATACAATATCAAAATGGAATTTTGACTGGAGAAAAGCCAATTACCATTTCAAAGACCTAAGTTGTCAGAGGAAGAAGAGACATTTTAATCTGAGAAGTCACCTCAGCTGTAGCATGTAATTTCCTGAGATCTATTCAATATTGCAGCTGTAAATTTGAGCATGATCAGAAGATCAGAAAGAAGTACATTTCTGCAGCTCTTTCCAAAACAAGTAATAAAAAGGGTGCTTTCAATCTCTTCCTCCCATTGTTTTAAAGTGTACAAGATAAAATGAAGCATAAGAGAGAGCTGCAGAATACAGTAGCCAAGGTAAATTCCAGGGCAGTTTTCAAAACAGAGGCTTATCTGAGAGAAAGCAGAGAATCAAGGTTCTCTTATTACTACACTAGAACATACTCAAACAATATCACATATATTGCCTTATTTTTAGATTATAGTATACAATATTTTTTTCCTACAATTTTTTTTTCTGTATAGCATCACTGTTGCATTTCAGTCTTACTAAAGTTACTGAGAGAAAACCAGAAGAAAGTTATCAAAAAATAACATATTTGAACTTGTTCATGTTATACACTGGATAGTTCTGAAAATCACATATCGGTATACCATTTTCATTTACTTTTTTTCTTTGAATTTAGAGACTGAAAGGACAGTCTCTCTGTGTATGAAAATAGTACATTAAATTTTCTTAAGGATAAAACAGTTTTACAAAGCAGTAGTCATATAGCAATGGTCTAATTTAGGATCCAGTTTGATTCTCTGAAAATCACAGAAATGGAATGTGAACGTTGGCATACAAACATCTAATTTACCCTCTTACCCTTTTAATCACTATTGCTGAAGATAGAGCATCTTCCTGTCCTTAGGTTTTTCTTGAAGTAAATTCCATGCAGACATGTCTGGTTTTCTTTTGCAACAATTATAACTTAAATGAAGGCAGATAAGTTTCCTACTTTTAGCTTCTCTGTAAGTATATTATCTGAAGAAACTCTCTCTGCAGAGATTCATCTTTATTCCAAAAGAATGTAGTAGTTAGATAAATGCTCGTCAACAAACTATCAGCTCTTTGTCTGTGTTAGCGCAGTAACAGAAAGTTGCTACTATCATATGGCCTTTACCACATGACAGAATGTTCATGTGGTGTAACTGACAGCTTTTTGAGTATTAGAACACGATTGCCATCTTTCTGCTTNCGAAGGCTCTGCTAAGGCAAATGGAAAACAAAGAGGACATGATTGGTGGTAACCAGCATGGCTTCACCAAGGGCAAACCATGCCTGATAAATTCAGTGGCCTTTTATGATGAAGTCAAAGCAACAGTGGACAAGGGAAGGGCAAGTGATATCATCTATCTGGACCTGAGTAAGGTGTTTAACTCTGTCCCACATGATATCCTGGTCACCAGCTGGAAAAACACAGACTTGCCAGTGCTGGGACCAGTACTGTTTAACATCTTTGCCAGTGATATGGACAGAGGAATCAAGTGCAGCCTCAGCAAGTCTGCAGATGACACCAAGCTGTGTGGCACAGTCAACTTGCTAGAGGGCAGGGATCCATCCACAGGGACCTGGACAGGCTGGAGGGGTGGGCCCAGGCCAACCTCATGAAATTCAACAAGGCCAAGTGTAAGGTCCTGCACCTGGGTCGGCACAATCCCAAGCACAAATCCAGGCTGGGTGGCAAATGGCTGGAGAGCAGCCCTGAGGAAAAGGACCTGGGGGTCTGGGTTGATGAAAAGCTCAACATGAGCCAGCAATATGCACACACAGCCTAGGCAGCCAAACATGTCCTAGGCTGCATCAAGAGAAGTGTGGCCAGCAGGGCAAGAGAGGTGATTCTCCCCCTTTGTATCTTTCCCTATGAGAAGAATTAAATGGCAAAGGGATAAATGACTTTCCATGGTCTCAAGAGTGCACAAATTCCTGGGGAAAAACAGGTGGTTTTGTCAAGACAGTTATAAACACTTTTTTTACTGTTTGTAGAGAGGAAGAAAGAGGCTCCATTTTAATCTGAGAAAAAACTACCAAAAAAGGGACATTTAAGAAGACTTCATTAAATTACTTATTGGGTAATTTGACACTATTAGGTTTCAATGGCCTTTTGTTTCCTTAACTGCTCTCTCACCTAAAATTATTCAGCTCATGAGGCCAAGAAGAGTTTTAAGGGATTTTACAGATAAGCAGTGAGACAGCAAAGTTGATCACTGCGGAACATAAAAATTCTTCATCAACTGCAGTTAGGATTGATGTCCTTCTAAAAGATGCATTCAAATGGTCAGATGTAGCAATTGATTTCATAAATTCTATATTAATACTCTCTGTCAAGCAGACATTTAAAATAGTTATCTGACTTTTATTTCTATGTCTTTCTAAATCAGATAGTCAGGTGTAGCAATCAATTTCAGAAATACTATATTAATACTCTCTAAGAGGTCAAACAGACATTTAAAATAGTTACCTGACTTTGGTTTCTATTAATATATATAGGAGAAAAGTCCAATATATATAATAGGACAATTGTGCCTATTATATGTATTCGATTTTTCTCCTACATATATTAATAATACTAAATAAAATTTTACTCTAAAGGACTTTTTTTTCTGCTTGTCCTTAAAAGGAAAATGAATCATTATATTGGGTTATTGTAACTGATAGTAAATAATGTTGTGAAATAGGTATATGCTAAAAATCTCTATGCGAATCATAATTGCAATAAACATACATTTGAGGGTAAAATGAAAGTGTCTGTAAAGCTTGTTGAACCACTGTTGCAGTTTGTTTGCCTGGAGAATTTGCAATTCTGCAACAGAACAGAATTTAGGATGTATGGAAAATATAGGCAGAGGAGTAAAAGGGAGAAAACAACCAAAGAACAGCCTTGCACTGATTTGGAAGTTAAAAGGTAATTTAACAATGAATAAACGGTGTTTAAGATAAAAGAAGGTTAGAGAGAGTATTAGCTTAAGCTAGCCCCCCTGATCTCGATAGCTTAATAAACAGACTTAATGCAATTTGGAAGCAAAAAATAAACTTTTAACAATAAATAAGAGGTGTTTTAGGTAAGAGGATTTACAAAAGATATGGGGAAGGGAAACAAATATACAAAATATAGGTATATAATCAGTAGATTAAAATGGATGTAGCTGGAGAAGTTATTATTGATGGTGGATGCAGATGGATGTAAAAAATGATGATGGATGCAGTGAGGAAAAAAAGTTCCAAAGGTGGTTGATCTCACCACATGTTTGCTGGAAAGCATGTGGGAAATGGCAGCAGGAGCAGGAAAGCAGGATGTTGGCTGATGAGGAATGCAGGAGCAAGCTGATGAGGATGCAGAAGCAAGAGAGAGGAAGTTCACCTCCCCTTTATAAAGGGTCCCGGCAGGAAGTGGGAGGGGCTAAACACGACACCTGGGGGAGCAGGTCAGCCCACCCCCAGGGACAAATCAGGATCCAGTTCAGGTAAGCCCCCCCAGGAGGGGTTAACCCTTTACACAGAGATATAAAGGAAGGGAACAGATACAGAAGTATATACAAAACCAGGTTGGATGGCAGTGGTTTATCTGGGTTGAAATGAATTGCATTTGGATGCAGGCTCCAACACAAGGTAGCAGGGTTGGCCACGTGGTTAGGTCAACCACATGATTGACAGGAGCAGCAGCAGTAAGGAGATGTTGTAGAGGCAAAGGCTGGAGTTAGAAAGCCAACAAGAGCTTGACTGCCTCTTAAATAGCGTTGAGGACATGAATTGAGAGTGGAATAAAATTTGACCTGGGAGGTCCTCTCCCAAGTAGGGGCTAGGTCTGTTCTGCCCACCTGGGGGTCTGGTTTCCAGGCCATTCCATCCATTAACCCAGATGGGCTTAATTTAGCACAACCACGTATTTCAGATAATACTTGGAGAACTACAGAAGTAATTTTAAATCAATTTATCCAATAGTATCGGCTCAATCTGTCTTCTTACTGAAAAATGCTGAAGGACAGGAGAACTATTCAGATGATACCAGTCACAGAAACCATCCATTCTGAGTTGGAAGTCCCCTTAAAATGCCCTTTGGATCAAGCTTCAGAAAAAGGCAACACCCATCTGGAGAGTGTGATCAAAATGGGTCCATCAAAAAGTAGTTGAAGCCTATAAGTGCTTTCACTGTGGTCACAGCTGGAAGCTGAGCTGTGGATTTGTAGGTCAAGCTTAAACTTACTGGTGATAACTGTTAGAAACTATGTGGAGCACTGTCAGATTCTTTTCAAGCACTGGCCTAGATTTAGCCTGATTCTGTTCAAAGGCTTTTTTTTTTTTTTCCCAGGGAGAGAAACCTGTCCTTTCTTATATTCTCTCTAATTTATTCAAGTAATTTAGTCTAGAAGACTCTACAGTCAGTAGAATAAGAATACAATCCAAAGCATCAAGGGAATACACTAAGTATGAACATACCCCAATTTCTTCACCTTTGTATGACTGACTACAACAAAGGTTATTCTACATCATTGTAAAATCATGATTACTGTGAGCTATTCCCAAAGGGAAAATCATTATAGACTTGAGAGTTTTTATCTTGACAAATTCAACTTCAGAATGTTGACTATGACCTTTCTGGAGCAACTCAAAATTCACATAAATTACAATTTATATTATGGACGCTTATTTTCATACATCCAAAAAAGCACTTTACAGAAATTTCCTACTTTATTCATCTTAAGATTAGATTTCACTTTTCCATAGTAAATTAAAATTCTTTTTCACATCTGTAATCTCAAGGAGAGGTAAGACATTTATCAATTCTCTCAAAATCTACCAATCCTTAAAATCCTCTGCATTTTCTTACTAAAAAGGCTGTGCACAACTTTAGCTGAACTCAAAGATAAGACAGATGTTCCCAGCTTCTCAGGGAGTGTGTGGCCTAGTGGTCATATCTTTAAAATCTCTTAGTAACTACCTAGCAGAATACACCTTCAGAAGTAAACAAGTAGATTAATTTTCAAGGCTGCCAATGATGGAATACATGCATTGTTATTTTTTAAATCAAAATACTTTTTCCTAAACTCAATTTTATCTTTTTTTNATCAATTTTTTTTTTTTTTTTTTTTTTTTTTTTTTTTTGCTTACTGATGCTATACTGTAGTATAACTTAGCAGTGTGAGCACTAGAACTGGTCCAAATTTCTATGGTAAGATCCTATTTTTCAACTTGGTTAGTTCATTGCATACTTGTTGGCTCATCTGCACAGTGAAGACATTGCACTCCCTGCTGGTCTACACTGGATATTAAATCTTACACCAATGTATCTAAAATACTAAATAGCTTTGGAAGCCATCAAAATGGCATTTACAGAATCTTTTCAGGGCTTTCTATGCTTGATTTGTATTAGTCAGGAATTAACATCTTAAATAGCAAGTATACATAGGAAAATAAATCCATTGATCTCTGATTTTGTCTGTCTTAGATAACACTCCAGTAGAACCAGAAGATAGCTGAAACTGTTGTAGTGGAAAAATTCTTAGATTTGGAGCATCTGAGTTTTGTGTGCACATTTCAATCCCATCACAATTTTTAATGGTTGCTGACATCATGTCCTTTTAAAAAAAAAAAATCCTATTGTCTTCCTAGGCATTGTGTATTCTTTAAGTGCTTATGGATGAGTGGTGTATACCACTGAATTTCAAGCCAGTCTCTAACTGAAATTCAATTCAACCATATAGCTCATGCGAACTACATCAAATGAAGTACCATTTACTACTTCTCTTTTTTTCCCCTGTCGATTCTAAAGCTATAGATGATAATGCAATCTATTATTTCTTTGTCATTAACTGAAGTCTCATTTACTACTGTTGGGGGAGGAGGAGGGCAGGGAAGAGTGTTCTTTTTTTTTTTTTTTTTTTGCATGTCCTTTCTAAAGGTTTGCATTTATTTTTTTATTGA
>VWZI01006526.1:291320-321439 GCA_013396835.1 Psilopogon haemacephalus
AAAGGTTTGCATTTATTTTCTTATTGATAACATCACTGAACATGTTTGCTTGGGGTATTTTTTTTCCCCCCTTTTTAACAAAATTGTGATGAGCATCCAAAGATTTCTCTGACCAAAAGTAGATATGAAGAGCTGAGCTGGTCACTTGAGACTTCTCTTCAAAGTCAGTGGGAGAAATAGGGAGCAAATCTTTCCTTCTAAACTGCCTATCTATAATAGTTCTAATGAATCACTTTCTGTTTCTCTATTTGACCTTAAAGAGAAGCCTCAAGTGACTTCCTTAACTGTATATGCCTACAGCTTAAGTTTTAAGTATCTGAAGTTGGGTGGGATGAATTCCACCCTAACCTTCTAATTTAGATTACTAAAATTAGCCAGAAACTTCATACATAGCTCCAGGATATCCAGTAATTAATCTTTGTTGTTGTTGTTGAAGTGCTGAAAAGTGTACTGTTTTATTTGTTACCTCTCAGTCTTGAAAGTACTGTTCAGCTTTAGTTTTCAGACAGCAAAACAATTTAGCAGATATATTCCACCCCAAAGCACAGCCCAACTATTCCTTCCAGGCCTGTAGTTCACACTTCATATACACATCTGACAGTCATCCATATTCATGTAGATAAAGGGTTTAGGTCTTTAACTATCACAGTCTGCAGTTTCTGTTTAATGCTTGCACAAGATTCATGGCTTACCTAACAACATAAGTGCATAGCTCTTGTTCAAAGATTACAGCCAGTCACTTCAATATCACCACCAACAAAAATAATTTTAATTCCATCAAGCCTTGAGTTTGAGTAGCTCAACCAGATAGTTTGGAAGTGAAAGCTCTCAAGTCAAAACATATCCTTGTGTTATATGAACTATTCTGGGACCAAGAGGGAGATAATGAACAGGGGTCAATGATGAGGTTAACAGGAAGACAGAAACAAAACTAAGGATGAACCAGGTAGGGAAATAAGGACCTAGCAAAGATATAAGCTCATTAAGCCAGATCTGTGGAACAAGAAAGAACGGTGATATAGAGAAGCTATAGCCCAAAGTGTGTAAGGCCAGTGATGTAGCAGCTTTTGACACATGCTCCAGATTCACAGAACCACAGAATCACAGAATGTTAGGGACTGTAAGGGATCTCAAAAGATCATCTAGTTCAACCTCCCTGCCAGAGCAGGATTACCTATACCAGATCACACAGGAACACGTCCAGGCAGGTTTGGAATATCTCCAGAGAGGGACTCCACAAACCCCGTTTCAGTGTTCTGTCGCCCTCGATTCTTGAGATGTACCAAAGCCTGATTGATTAGTTCACTTGTGATGTCATGTGGGCAGAACCAGCAACTCTTGTGAGATCCTTATGACCGTGACCTCAGCAGGACCACTAGTTTTTTATTTAGGATACTGGGAAAAAATTTCCAATACAAGAAGTAATTGCTAGTGCATAAAAGGTGCATAAGTACTGTGACTATTCATAGATTGCTAGGAAACAAGGGAGATCCATGAAAACACTCAGCAAAGACAGTATCCAGAGAGAACAATTCAGAACAGTTTATGAAATTGAACAATTGCCCAAACCCTAGTGGAGGCAAACAAAATAGAAACAGAAGCAGAGAGGATTCTGACCTGAACATTAAGAGAGAGTGTGCCATCCTTTTCTGGTAGAGTTCTGTCTTAGCTCAGAATCTGTAAATTTTGACTTGAAACTCCTTCCAGTGCACAGCTGGGATAGCAGCATACTGTACAAAATTAAATCACAGTTTTAACAAATGCAAATTATATGTTTTTGTTAACTCTTAGAAGGCTTCTAAAATTTCTGAAGAATTTTGACAAATAGGAGATCACTGTTTATCAATTACAACTTAGTGTGTCTTCTACTTGGCAATATAGATCAGTAATCTCTTCATTTATTTTTTTCCTCTTTCAATTATTCATAATACTGTACATATTGGGAGAAGACTTTTTTGTTTATAGAGCTAACTATTAAAAACAAGACAAGATTATATATATATATATACACACGTAACTCTTAGACAGTTAATGACTCCAACAATAATGCAAGATTTTTGCCCGGTCAGAATTTTACATAAGGAAATGACATACAATTAAAATAATTCCAAAGACACTTATCATCTGACTGAAGGAAGCATTTACCTCAACAGCTGACAGCATTTTTGGAAGCAAGACAGACTCACCTTATATGGCAAAAATGAAAATGTGAATTTTACTACTGCTACTTAACTGCCATCATACCAGAGCTGTTCAAGGAGTGGAAGTGCAATCCACATGTGTGTACTACAGTACCCTTTGGAGTTGTAACTTCTACTCATATTGGCAATGAAGCCCCCATGGAGCAGCAGCAGCAAAACATTTCCACAGAGAAGTAGGAAGAGTTGCAGAATTGCAGCTACTCTGTACACAAAGTTCCCACCTAGTAATAACCCACATCTCTTTGATGTGGGTAAGTTAAAATATTTGCTCAGAGGTTTTAAAACTAGTTATTACTGCAGTGACAGCTGCAACTGTTGCTCTGGACCATCTCCTTTAAGGAGCTAGAAGGGTTGCTTCTGCATTAATAAAAGCAGCTCAGACGTTGCCCTGCTGTTTCAAGATGTAGGAAGAAGGTAAGGGTGATGGACATGCCACAGGGCTGTTCAGATGTTTAAAGAAACTGAAGAACTTGAGATGCAGCTCTCAGGTTGGGGAATGAGGCAGAGATGTACAGAAGGACCAAAGAGAAATATAAGCTGCTATGGACTGGAAATATTAATCTTGAAGGAAAACGGTTAAGGTGATACAAGTTAGTAGGCCAGCATGGTGGATCAACAGAAATGTGCACTGGGGCTAGAGGATACATGTACATGTATATATTTATTTAAAGTTTTTCGTTCATTTTTGCTGTAGAATACTATTTTCTTTCACTAGATTTGTCAATAGTTGTTATATCCCTACTTATATTCAGGCTTATTTATGATAGAGATTAAACAACCTATCATCACTCTCCTTTTAGTTACTATCCCTATTGGAAGGCCTGATTTGCAGACCAGTAAAGCAAATGCAATATTGGGTAGACTTCATTATGGGCTATAAGCACCTGTGAAAACAAGGCCAACTTTATACTTGGGTATTGCACCATATAGAGCTAATGAATCAGCTACACTGCTGAACATCTTTTGTATAAGACATTCATGACAAAAACTGTACATCACAGTGTGAAGGCTGATATTTTGAGAGTTTATGTTTTTTTACTCACCTACTGTTCCTTGAGCTTTGCAACATCAATGAACACAGAAGAGTGGCAAAAGGAAATGGCTTCGATTTTTGATGGCTGTAAATCTGAGACCATTTTAGTTTGATGTTTAATTTATCACTTTATTTTAATACCAAAATATTGCCACAACCTGTTAAAATGTATATCAGGAAGACAAAAACCTTGCTAAATAAATTCAGTATAAAATGAAATATGGTTGACAAAAAAGTTAGATTCTTTCTGGTATTAGGTTTTTACTTTAATTTGTGATGACAAAAAGTATATTGATGGATCTTTTCCAAGTTTCACAACTGCAGGTATCATAGCATGGTTTGGATGTGCTGGGTTCAGGCTAATCAGAATATTTTAATGAGAGAAATTAGATCACTGCTTGTAAAAAGAAAATAATGATGAAGGAGATATCATTCATTGGTTTGCTGAGAGAGAAAAAAGCCAAAATGTAAACAATTTGTCCCAGTTCATTCCAGGACTTCCTTTTGTTTCTCCTTCACTCTGCTCTGATATCTCTCCACTAAAAATAACAATGTACCCTTTGCTATTGTTTTGGTTTGCTTGTCTGGGAAAGTAGAGGGGAAAAGAGGGGGTAGCATTGATCCCCTTCTGGGATCCTTTGTCTGGGAGTGAGTTTAGATTTCTCTATTATTTCTAATTCGTGTATAATTGTAAATACTTGTAAATATATTGTGTATATATGCTTGTAAATTTTGCTTTGCTGTAAATATAGCTTCATCTTGCTTCCAAGCCATTTGAGCTAGTCTAGTAAATCTCAATAGTGGGGGGATGAAGTTTCTTGTTGTCATGGAAGGCCAAAATAGGCCTAAACATGTCCTGGCTTGTCTAGACATGTTTTGTGCTCTCCCTCTCTTCTGCTGATGGGAGAAGCAACCATGGGAAAGGAAGACAAAGGCCTGATGCCACCATGTCTCTTGTCTCCCTTGTAAACAGAGTACCCACACATGTTTATACACTTGTTTTTGTTCTGCCTAAAAAGGTAAAAGCCAGCACTGACTTTACCTAATATGGTTAAATTTGACAAACTGCCATTCTGATTGGTTAATCTGTGGCCAAGGAGCCATTAGTCTTGGGCTGTACTGATAAAAAGAGAGGAGCAGGCAAACACAATGTGCTGTGCTTTATTGCGCTGCTGGCTCATTGCACTCTGCCATTGCATCCTGCCATGCTCTACCTACTACATAATAACAAGCCCTGATACTTTGGGTTTTTCTATCTGGAAACTCGCCGTGCCTCAAGTTTACCAGGGAATAGGCATTACGTGCCTTCACTGAATAGACTAACTTAGCCAGTGCAACATTGTGCACCTCTGCACATTTGCAAGACATCCTGCCTGCACCTCTGCAAACCTCTGTGCTAAGTTTGGAGTCAAAGAGGAACTAAGATCAGGTCAGAGATTGTCTGCCTCTCCCCCAGCACCCTGTTAGAGCCTGGGAAGATTCAGAAGTCTCACCAGCTTTCAAGACACTTACAGAACTCCTTGCAAGTACTGTCTGGAAACTGTAGCTAGGCCAGGAGTCTGGAGATAATATTTTGTGAGCAAATACTTGAAGCGTCTCTCCAGTTGAATCCAAGTGCTTTCTGCCTTAAGCAGAAAGAGCTTCTCGAGTTCCTCTAGTGGACAAGTGGCATAATCGACAGCAAGAACTTCTTTCCAGTTCTTATAGTTTAATGTTTGTTGTTGTCAGTTATTTCTTAAGTATTCTAGATTGCCTCTCTGTTTTTGCTGTTCAATGTTTTGCAAAGAACCTGATTAAAAATAGGTAATGCGGTGAGATTAAATATATTAACATAAAAATTAATAAACTTTTTTTTTTTTTTTAATAAAACCCACCCATACTGCCATCACACCCACCACATTGGGCTGGAAGGAACAGCAAGAGCCATCTAATTCCAAGCCCCTACCATGGGCCTCCTACTAGATCAAGGTCCCATTCAGATTGGCTTTGAACACTTAAAGAGGTTGAAGCCTCTGCAGCTTCTCTGGGCAGTTCATGTCATAAGGAAGCCTGCTCTATTTACTTCTGAAGTCAGGATATGCCTTACATGGTAAACCTTGCCAGTTTGCCACTTCATCCTGCTTAAATCTCAAACTCCAGCCTTGAAAGTATTTTTTAAACTGGCATCTTAGAGGAAGTAGGGAAAATACCCCTTTCCACAACATTCAGGCCTAGTATAAAATATCTGAATTATTCTCAAGTTAGTGAAGTTCAGATTATTTTCTGGGTAAATTATGTCTTTTTGGTCTGGTTTGGTTTGGTTTATTTTTAACAAACTGTTAGAAGTTATCCAGAGCTTATACTTCTGCTTTAATGTCTTATTGTTCATGCCACACTTGTTTGACATTGAGGAAGTAAAATTTAGAGTGAACATTGCCAAATATTCTATATTGTAGTACTTGTAAAAGCAGTGCTGCTTGCAGGATCCTTGAGTAGTGCAACAGGGGATTTATAAATGCAGCTGCAGTTCAACCATGCCTAGCAAACTTAGCACTGAGCAATGATTAGAGACTATTCCTGTAGTATAATGACCTCCTTGACACTGGCTATGAATGTATTAATAGTGGCAATGTTAATTATGTGCAATGGACTGTACCTCCTCTCTGCTAGATTCAAACCATTACAAAGCACTGATATATTAAAAAGTGTTAGGAAGAAATTAATCCATAAGTGCACAGTGGAAAATAACTATGAAAGAAAGGCTAACCTTACCAGAATATTAATACTTTTCTTTTAAAATATGACACAGCAATTTAATTCACTGAGTTACAGCCCTTTGCTGGCATCAGTGTCAATTTGCAGTAGGCTTCTGTTAACAAGAGACCCTTTTTCTTGTTTAATATTGTCAATTCAAACTTAAGAAGTACATTTAAGAAAAACATATAAAACTGCAGAGCTTCAGATTTCAAATAAACACCTTCATCATCCTTCCATGCTGCAGTACTTTATTCAAATCAAACTGTTTGCATCCTCAAAGCCACCAAAAATTAGACCAGGTTTTGAGCCTAATTGATTGTAATAGAAGTACTGATTATGTAAACACTTAGGCATAATTCACAGAAGCATGAGAAGGAGCACTGTATCTACACCCATTCAGCAGAACATAGAAACATGGTGTAATCTAAATTGTGTTATTTCTGTAGCACCCATAGAAAAATATGCCTGGAACCTTTCTGTTTCAAAAAACTTACCAAGACCTGTGTTTCTCTTTTGAGGAAACCTCAGGCTCTGCTTAACCTCAAAGTCCTGGCATAATCCAATGCTTTTGCTTCATCAAAACTGACCCAATTACATTAGGTATTTTTAAACTGAATATTGCCCTTACTTAAAAGATCAGACTGAAATGTTTTAATTGCATCAATTATCTTAAGTAATTCATTTAAATGTCACAGCACTGGCAGATGATGGTCTGCAGAGCTTGTGTGTATGTGATCTCGTTTGCTTTAATGTTTATTTTGTATCACCCATAATAATTTTACTTAGCAAAGATGCCTCTGTGTGTGTGTAAGAACAATGGAAAATTAATTATCTTGATGTATGTAAAACTGAAGAACGTGTGCAGACCTGGAAGCACATTTTTTTCTCTTTTCATTTTTTACAAAAAATACTTTTTTTTCTGAGCAAATCATTGAGAAGCCATGAACTATGTAATAGCAAAAGCTCTCATTTTGCTGTATATTTAAACCACTTTCACAGATAATGTGTTTTAACTGTTTGTTGAGTGTTCCATTAATTATTCCAGATGACAGCTAAGGCTTATTTGAGCTTTAGTTTGAGCTTCAGAGAACACAAGGGAAAAAAAGTGGCAGTGTGATTTCCTGGTTTCATCAAAAGTGTAAGAGATTAATTCAGATTTCCTATTGCTTGTAAAGTGTGTAAAAAATTAAAAATATTTTCAAGTGATCACTGCTTCAAAGCCATTCCTATTAAGTAGACTAAAGCAATAACTTCAGCTAAATTAAGCAGTCATCTTGTTTATTGATAAGGTCATAAGGTTAGTAGATAGAAACATAGGCAAGTCTTGTTGAAGATTTGCACTTTGACTAAAGGCAAGTTTAATAAGCTAAATCAATACAATGTTAACACTGCATATGTTAAGTAGATTGAAACACAGTGATAGGAAGTACTAACTTAGATACAGAGATCATCAGGCACAATTCCTTTAGGCCCTATGAAAACCCAATCTATTTCATTTTAACTCCCTAACACAGGAATTAAATCTTGTCCTAGACTACTTCACATTTCTAATATTGACCTGTTTTCCAATGACAAGATGAAGAAAGTGGTAAAAGAAGAAAAGCAATCTGCTGATACAATGGCAGTTTGTGGGAAAAAAAAAAATATACACCAAAACCCCCAAAAAACCCAAACCCACACCTAAGAAGGTTAAAAATAGACAGATTACACTGGTGCAGCTGAGGTTACAATAGAGTTTCTCAGAAACATATAATCCTAGAATGTCCACAGAAATGGTAGATACTCCATCTGTAGAACCATTCCAGGTTAGGTTGGATGGGGTTCTGAGATACCTGATGTGGTTAAAAATATCCCTGCTTAGTGCAGAGCAGTTGGACCAGATGACCTCTAAAGGTCTCTTAGAATTACCAAGTGCATTTTGGATTCTAGGATTACATTCACATGGGCCCACTTCTCAAGCTTGTCCAGGCTGCTGTGTTGGTTTGAGCTAATTGGAGGATTTGAGTGAGAAATTAGACTATTGGCTGAGAGAGAAATAAACACAGTGTGTCACTTCACCGAGTTTCACTGAGGAAAGAAAAAAAAAGTTGTTTTAAGAACTGTTCTCAAAACAACCAGATTAGCAGAGGGCTTCTGTCTGTGTCTGGCTGCAGCTGCTTTCTCCTTTGTCTCTCTTGTCTTTTAGCTAATTCAGAGTAAAACTACTAACGCCTTCCTATTACTAATCCCTCTGACCAATCTTCAGCTTATCTGCAGCATCAACTGGTGGTGAAATAAGACTGGGGAAGGGGGGAAAGGTGGTAGGGGGGATTTGGTTACCCTCCCTTGGGGATTTTGGTCTCCGGGAGGGGTGTGGTGTCTGTATTACCTTTTTACTGTATATATCTGTAAATATCTGTTATATCTTGTAAATATTTGCTTGTATATTGTGCATTGCTGTAAATATAAAGCTTCATTTCTTAACTTCCAGTGTTTTTCTGAGTTTTAGCTGGGGTTTATAAAGGTGGGGGGGGGCAGGTAACTGCAAACCCACTACAGCCCCTTTGGATGGCATCCTGGCCCTCTGCCATGTCAACACCACTGAGCTTGATATAATCTGTAAAATTACCAAGGGCACACTCAACCCCACCAACTGTGTCACTGATGATGATATTAAACAGTACCAGTCCCAGCACAGGCCCGTTAGGGACACCACTCATTGCTGCTTGGATCTCCATGGTTTTCACCTCTCATGTCCATGCATGAAGATCTCTCCAGCATGGAAGTATGTGGGTATCAGTGTCTCAGAGTCTTCAGGATTAAATGCCATGTCTCTTAGAAACGCCTTAAATTCTGTCTTACAGCCAATTGGGTTTTCTGTTGTTACTATTGTAATTGTTGGCTTGTTCTAAAATACCACTTTTCTGATTCAGAGATCAATGAGTCCTACTATGGGAAAAAGAAGAGATACTGAGGGATTGTGAGGATTTGATATTTTCCATTTAATCAAAAGATTACAAGATCATGCAATGTATAAGTATTTTTCTTAGAAATATTTTTTAAAACAGCATGATTAATCTAGTAGATGAATGCATAAGATTATTCTAAGGCTGAAAGATGAAGATGGACAACATCAAGTACAAAACTACTCATTTTTGATAATCAAAATAAGTAATACATAGAGCAGTTTCCCAAGCATTTAGTTTTCCCCTCAGAAATCATGCTTCTGGATTAACATTTAAAATATATTATTTAGAAATTAATATGTAGAAAGTGGATCTGTTGAATGACAGAAGAAGAAGAAGAGAAACAAATATCAAAGTATGGAAAGGCTCTGAGGCTGAATCAGAAGGCTGAGGGAGACTTCTGGACAATCTTTAGCCTGTGAGTTTTCCATAGCACTTAAAAATATGGCAAAGAAGGAAAATTTTTTCTTAAGGAAATTCTTTACTGTCTGCAGAGCAGAATACAATTCTGTGCATGGGAGATAAAGGGAAGAACCAAGGAAAAGCTAAGGAAGAAATTGGAAAAATGCTAAGTTCACAGCTGTGGCATTTCAGTGCAAATCAGTGATCAATTACTTGCAATAATGCATCTTGAAGAGATATGGATGCAATTGAGACTTTCAACTTTCTAGGCTTGCACTCTTTGCAGTCAGGAAAAATAGTTTAATTATTTAGAATCATAGAATCATAGAATGGTTTATGTTGGAAGAGACCTTAAAGATCATCCAGTTCCAACCCCTAGTTTAATGGACATACTTTTAGGAGAACGGACATCAGTTTCAGATACCGTGCCAAGTATGTAGCTAGTGATGACCAGTTCTTTAAGATGTCTGTCTAGTAAAAAAGTCACAGCTAAACCAATACATGTCTCCATCATTCAAACTCTACCAAGTAGCAAATTTAACCTGAGTAAATAGCCTTTGGTTTTCCCTGCTGTCACAACCCCTAGGAGAGCAACTTTATTGGTCAGGTTTTATTATATCCTATCTGTAATTACTAAGCTGTATTTCCAGTTACTGAATTGTGATCACATACAAAACAATCTTATATTTTTAAATGATGCAATAAGACTGAAAACATTACTTGATTCAAGGGCTTTGTTTTTATTGTTACTGTGTTTATTTCCCAAAATTATATTAGTTTTTAAAATCTTGGCATAACATATAATTGTGATAATCTATTTTGCACTAGCATTTCAGAATGTCCCTGTTTAAATCAGTGTCATTCAATATATGATAAAATAAGTAGCATATACAGTTTTTTTTGGGAGGAGGTTAAATTAAACATTGCAAAGGCATGGGCATATGTAACACAAATCACTGTATTTGTGACATGTACTTATAATATATGTGAAATAAGTAGCAAGGTTAGGGGTCTTAAATTTGTTTTAGTAATTCATCCACAATGAAACATTAGAAAAGTTACATCATCAGGGAACTACAAGGAGAGCAGAATTCTAATACCATCTTAGATAATACTGTATCAAAGAATCTGTTTTGCAAAAACCTTCTAGTATAAAAAAATTGTGTCAGGTGAGATTATGCATGTAAGTTTTATCATGGAAAGCAGAAAGGACTCTTCCTTTACAATAACAGAGCTAGAAGAAAAAATAGCATCTAATCAGAAGTAGGTGTTGGGGTTTTTTTTTGTTTGGTTTTTTTTTGCTATGCACAATCTTTAGTTAATTCAGATAGTACGTATTTCAATGTTACGATTACTATGTGATCCAAATTCATTCTAGGCAATGGTAAAAAAATCTCTGACTCTCAGCAAACCTGAGTGTGTTATCAATTAGAAGTGCTGTTTTGATAACCCTGGTAGATATCTGTAAAGTTGTTTTATTTATAGAATGCAAGCACATTGCACGATACTGGAATCAATAAACATTGGTTAATAACCTTCTTAAGTCATCTTAACCTGTCCAAATTGTTAACATAAAGAGCAAAACAAATAGTTTTGAGTTTATTCATTCATCTCAAATGTCTGAGCGCATTCAGTTATGCACTTCTTATAAGGAGGAATAAACTATTTTTGGTTTTATTATATTTCTGCTGCTACAGTGTATTGGTTCTAGTTTAAGCTTCCTGAAGCACAAATCCTAACAGAACGATACAATAATAGGATGCCTTCCCCTCTCCTCACTTTGGAAAGAAAGGAATTAGATGTAGAGTGAAAAGGGGTGAAACACCTAAACAATAGTCTTGCTCTGGTTCAGAAGTTAAAAGAAAAAACTTTAACAATAAATAAAGGGTACTTAAGGTAAAGGGAGTTGCAAAAAAAGGTATAGGGATGGGAAACAAGATACTATATATATATATATATACAACCAGACTGAATGGGAATGGATGGAGGTAGGTTCAGGAGGTCACATGGCAAAGAAGGAGCAGCAGGAACCAGGATGCTGCTGGCAGGTGAGGCAGGGCAAAGAGAGAGAGACACAGGAAGTTCCTCTGTTTTTATAGGGTTCCAAGACCGGAAGTGGGAGTGGGCTAGCCATTACACCTGGGGTCAGGTTCAGACCACCCCCAGGAATCAGGAGGGCCTGGGATCATGTACTGGGTTAGAGAGGATGCCTCCCCACCCCCCTAGTAGAATAAACTCACTATAACACGGATTCTTTTGGAAAGTCAGTAAAAATGAAACTGTATTTTCTTATAGTTTAAACTAAACGTAACAGTATAAAAAGAATATACTACTACAAGAGAGGAAGGGGGAAAAAACCCAAAATAATATATATATATACAACCTTAAGGAGGATGGGGAAAGGGTCAAGCAGCGGCAAAAGCAGCAGCAGCTGTTAAAACAGCGGTGGGGGAAGATAGCAGCATGTGCAGCAGTAAGCAGCAAAAAATGGAGAACGAGCTGTAGTTCCAGACATAAGGCTCATGGTGCTCCAATGAAATTATATTAACTTATCCATTGTTGCTGTTATATAGTCTATCCCTAGAATGCTCACCTCTTCACTACTTTTTCCCATGTCTGAGCTAGAAATCTAGCTCAAATGGCCACAAGTCAGGTTCCAACTACTCCCCAGGAGGGGTTAACACTTTACATACAGTTAATGAACACAAGCAGGTATTAGTCTAATCATGCCCCAGTTGTACATGAAGAAATGTTGAGAGAATTTGGCTTGGGTCATCTTGGAGAAGAGAATGCTCCAGGGATACCTTGTTGCAGCTCTCCAGTACTTACAGGTAGCACATAAGAGAGATGACAGTCTTTTTAGCAGGGCTTATTGTGACAGGTCAAGTAGTGATGGTTTTAAACCAAAAGAAAGTAGATTTAAACTAGATCTAAGGAATAATTTTTTAATGATGAAGGTGGTGAAACACTGGCACAGACGCCCAGAGAAGTGGTAGATGTAAACTGTCCATGTCAGGTTGGACAAGCATCCTGATGTAGTTAAAGTTGTTCCTGCTCACTGCAGGGGAGATGGACTTGGTGACCTTTAAATGTTCATTCCAACACAAAGGATTGTAGGATACTATGTTTAGTCCATAAGAACTCTGACTGTAGATTAATGTAAAAAACCCAAGAATTAACAAATAAAATATGTTCTCACAAGGAATAAGTTTTTCTCTCTGATATTCTGCTTCACATAAAAGATGGTTGTGATGTTTCCAGGTGGAGTAGTCACATAGATGCTTACTCCTTAAAGCAAACATAAATTAAAATTGCAAAATTGTATTATAGTTTTAGAAAAGGGGTTTCACAACAACTCTGGAAAGTTGTATTCTAATCTTCTCACTAGATACTGCTCAGCAGCACACTAAATTTTGCTTTAGGATTTGAAAATACAATGATTTCAGAAAAGTCCTTCTTATTAAAAGCTTCCTAAAACATAGTGACTAAACTATTTCTTCCCGTCACAACATTTACACAAAAGTACACACATATTTTCACTATGATATGTTTGGGTGCATGTATGTGATGTAAATGTAGAAGAAACATCATGGTCTCAGAAAGACAACATGCCAAAATTTTATTTAAATTCAGCCGGTATTATAAGCTCTATGCAGAATTCTAAGTATCCAGGATGTTAGCACATCCAAAATGAAAGAGTAAAGAGAATGAAATAAATTCTTAAGCAACAGAAAAGTTAAGGAAAACATTGAAAAGTTTTGTTTTCAGTCATAGAATTGTAACTAATATTTTAGTTCATTTATGTGATTACTTATTATCTATATAGCAGCTTCTTTCATGAATTCTATCCTTCTACTGTGAATGTATTTACTGGAGGAGTTGATTTTTTGCACACAATTTGTGCATTATGAAATCTGAAATGCTAGTTTAAAGAGCCAGAAATGCATTCATATTATTTTAAAATTAAAATGTAATTGTGTGTTGTATTTGATGATATTGTAAACAGATCAAGATGTCCCTTCAGAATATCTCCCAACTAAAACAACCACCCATATAAGGTACTTGTGTTGACATGCAGACATGTTTGGATATGCTCTCTCAGAGAACAACGAAAGTGAGGAGAAACAACATCGTAGCCAAGGATTGCCAGTCCTACAAAAGTTATTTGAAAAGTGACTGTAGATCATTAATTCTTTGACATCTTTCCATATGTGATTTTCATTCTAGCACAGTAGTAATTATTGTATTCTAGGCTGTGGCTCAATATGTGTTATAGATTGAGAGATACTCCATTATTATAATACATATTCACGAGATGCACAAGAAAATAACAATAGTAGAATATGTGCAGACACCTGCTGCCACTGGCAAAGTTTTCTATCATAGATCAGACAGCTGCTCTTTTAGAGGTTTTGTGCCTCCTCTCAATTACAAATACTTCCTCTCTCTTCCATATATTAAATTGCCTATATCACATTTTCACATTTCTCCTTGCACCAAGTAAATTCATTGGCATTTGTGAAGTCACTTAGCTTATTCTTGGAATATTTATTCTAGCATTTGAGTTGTGAATAGTACTTCCATTTGAATTAAAGTTCTGTATAGAGTTTTCTTTTACTCCTTTGGGAAGAGATAAACAGGATTTTTCTCACTCCCTAAACCCAAGACACTCACTCAGAAAGGGAAAATCTCCCACTGAGGGCATGCAAAATATATACTCTTACCAAAAAAAAGAAGGTGAGCACTCCTAAGACAATGTTCCAGTCTAAGGGGAGAGGATTTGACTGCTAGGCTTCTTGCTCCATGGAGACCAGCTCAAAATGTCTCCACAGAATGACTCCATTTGTACCCTAAGTCAAGGGTGCACTCTGGTCAATTTCTAACTGGTTGAAAAGCTAAGACCTCCAAAAACACAAAAGCACAGCTAGAACCTCTGAATCCAGTGTAGCCAGTTAATGTCTGTGAGGGGTCAAGCTGGTCTTTATCAGCTGGTAGCAAGCCTAGACCATTTTGCCAAGTGTTTGTGTTCTTCAGAGCAACTGTACCTGCCACAGGTAGCAACAGATATTTTATATAACTCAGAGTGACAAATGCTTGAGAAGTCAGATGTGGTTTCAAACTACTTCAAGGATGTTAGCAAATGCTGGAAGATCATCTGGAGTGTTTAGAGGTTGATACTGAGAAACAGCAGAGCTATCCAAATGGTTGAGATCTCCAGGCTGGATTTGAGAACTCCAGTTTGAGCTCATCTATAACCTGAATATTTGTTGCTTATGATTAAAGAAAACGTGTACTCTTGCTCTTTCAACAGCTTCCTCAGGTTTCAGACACGTACTGAGAATAGGCCGTTGGATTGGAATACTGTCAGCATCAACATAAATCTGTGCCTAAACTCACACATTAAGTATAGGTTGAATTCAGTAGACAAAGTAAACACAATAACAGAGGAAGAAAGCCATCAGTATATGTATCAGGTACATCACAGGTTTCATTAGTACTGTGACCAAATGAGGCCAATAGCAACACTTTCATTTAGCCCACATCAAGCCCAAGATATCCTTTAAATTATTATTTTAAAATAAGACATCCTCCAATCTTACTGCTCCTAAACATGCTACTTTCCCTCTGTCCTTAGGCTTCTGTGGACCAAATTCTCATCTTTCTCCAGTCATCTACAACTCTCTTTGCAGAGAAACTGACTCACCTCCTCACCATCCCATGAGGATGCCTTGCTGTGACTGTCATGGTAGACCTGAAGGGTCAAAATAGGCCTATATATGTGATGGCTTGTCCAGACACATTTTTCTGCTCTCCTTCCTTCTGTTTGGGAAGAAGCAACTGCAGGAAAAAGGAGAAAAGACCTGAAGCCATGGAGTCTGAGCACTCTGGCTTACCCAACTTGTTTTTCTCCTGCTTGTATCCCTGGTAAACAAGGTACATGTACTTGGCTTGTGCTAAGTTTGTGCTAGGCCTATGCTCTCTCCCTGTATGGTTATAGAAAGCCTGTGGCTTCACCCAAATATGGTCATAGTTTGGCTTACTGCCATGCTGACTGGATAAGCTAATTATGTCCAAAGGTCCAATCAATCTCATTGATATAAAAACAGATAAGCAGGTAACACAACGTGCCTATGCCATACTTTCGCCATCATTCTGTGCTTAACTGATGTTCTGTGTTCTGCTGTATCCGTTTCTGTGATGCCTACTGGCAATGCTAATGCCTAATTGCTTTATAGCACTATAAGATATATTCCAGCTTCAAGTTTACCAGAGTAACTTGAATAGCTTTCACATAATAGCTGCATACAACAGCCATCATGACACACCTGCTGAGACATATTGCAAGACATCTGCCTGCACCTACCAGAGCAGCCCTGCATGTCCAAAGATGAGTAAGCCCCGAAGGCACACAGGTTGTCAAAATCCAGGACCAGGTCAGAAACCATCTGCCCCTTCCTTCCCACAGTGGCCCACGGAGCTGGGAAAGCAACTCCAAGTTCTCAGTAGCAGCAACAGCCAGTGGCCAGACTAGCCAGAAAGCCAAGAGACAGAACTCCCTGCAAGTGTTCTGAGTACTGTTTCAATTCCTTACTAGCCTTGCAAGTCAAGAAAATAATATCTGTGAGTAAATTCCTTAATCTTTGCATTTACTTAGCCTTCCCTAAGCAGAAAGGGCCCTGAGTCCATCTAGTGGCTAAGCAGCAATTAACTTCAAAAGCCTTCTCTTCCTATTAATTAGTTAATTAATACCAATTTAATTCAATTGTTTATGCATACTGATAGTTAATACTAGATCTAGATATCGTTTGTGTAAAGCATACTATGACTGTTATAAAAGAACCTGTTTATTATTAAAATTAGTGGTCAGGGGTGGAAAAGTTTGGATATAAAAATTAATAAACAATATCAATTTTGGAAAATCATCTCTCATTAATTAATCAGAACCACCATATCATCACAGTAACTTTTTATAATTTGCATCCACTTTGCTTCAAGCTTCATGAATTTTGCCTAGTTTTCCTTGTCCTGTGCTCTTATTAGGAAATACTTATATTTTATATTATTTGGCTTCATCCTCTATTTACATCTGGTTCTCTCTCCAACTCTCTGCATCCTGCTTTTTATCTACTCTTTCAAAAGGAATAGGGTTCTAATTCCTGTGCTCCAAACGTTCTCCTTTCTTCCAATATGTCTCTTTGACAGTTCTCTTTTTCAAAGTCTTACTATAATATATTTCTCCAACAGTTTTCCTGACCTTTTGTTTTCTGAAGAGTTAGTCTGTAAAATTGCTTAGCAGAGAGAAGTCAAGGATATCTGCAATGGTAAAATTAAATCAAATCCAAGTGCTTGACCACAGACTGTGACTGAAAGAACATAGCTGTTCTTTCTCCCTGAGGCTTTGCCTGGATTTTTCAAGCCAGTTTTACCCAGGGCATCCCTGCTTGATAAAGACTGCATCAGTCTGGGTTCTCTCCATACTACACAATTTTATACTAGGTTGTCTTCAACAACCAGAACACCTCACATTATTAACAATATCGGTACTAGGTGATAAAAACAACATCTGTACTAAGTGATAAAAAACAACATACTGGTGGACTGTAGGTCATCCCTCACATTATTTCAAACACTTTGGGATATAAGTAATTGAGTTTAAGGGCTACAAAACAGCATGTAAGCCAAGTGCTAAATAGTTGCTGTTCTCTGAAAGGAACCATCCTGAAGCACTGTTAATTCATATAATCCATATAATTTGGCTTTTATTTCACTATAAAGATTTGTTGGTTTGGGTTTTTGTGGGAGCTTGGTTTTTGTTTTTTTTTTTTTTTTTCTTTGGTTGGTTGGGGTTTTTCTCCTATGGAATGAACTAGGTACATACATTTCACAGAGCTTTATAAATATAATCTAATCCTCCATGATGGTATCTTCATCATCACAATTGTGGCACCACAAAGCAACATCTAGTACTCAAAATAGACATTTCCTTCTTTTGTTCAACAGTTCTGCTATTAAGGTAGGCATACTCAAACACACATGCATTGCATGTGAGTGAAAGAACGAAGGTGATGCATGGCAAATAAATCTTTGGATGTTATATACAAGTACTGCTAGAAGAAGAGAGAACAGATGGAATTGAATTTGTAGCCCTCTGTTGAGAAGTCCTGGATTAAATTTTCTTGTCTAGATTAAGGCAAAAAAAAGAAAAATTCTTCCTTTTACCAAAATCACTGGAGGGGTTTCTCCATTGGGAATGTATGATGGTCATAGTTTGAATGGAGAACTATTTTTTAGAGCAACTGATACTGATGGACAAGACAGACAAGAAGGTTTGCACTGATTTCTCTAAAATCAGAAAACAACAGACTTTGAATACTAGTGAAAAATTTCTCTGAGATTAATTTAATTACATTCATTGGCAAGTGATATGTTAGCAATAGGAGGGAGAGAGAAGTTCAACAGCTCCTGGGAGAATACAGAAAAAGAACTCATTATCACCTGTGGAGCAATGAAATATGAATGGTGTTTGACACAAAGGAAATTCTAAAACTTTAAACTAAGTGTATGAATTTTTGTGCCTAAAAATTATGAACTTCAAGTCTTAGGATTGCCTTTTAATGGTACTTTAAAAGTGTTGCTGGAGTTCAAAGATGTAACAGTTGTTACAAGAATGCTTTGCTGCTGGTAGCAGAGCTCCTCTAACAGATGTATTAATATACTTTGCATGAAGTCTATCTGAAGCTTCCAGGTAAGTGGAAGTTACGAATGTAAGAAGCTATAGTACATTCAATATTCTGCTGGATAGATAAAGTTTATTGCACATTCAAAGGGTAATAAGCAAGATAGAATGTAAAGAAATAAAGAACTGTTAAGAGAGGTGAAGAAAGAGTGGAACAATTTGTTTCTAGAGAACTCTGGCAAAGGCAAGAGAACCCTCCCTCCTGCTCTCCTCTACCAGAGAGAAAACAAACAAACAAAAACAACTGAAAAAGGAAGTTACACCAAGGGAAAAGATGAGATAGACCAACTCTTGATTTATAAATGATTCTTGACCGATGTTAAAGAAACTGTAACGTTAAACCTGGGACATTGCAAAGCAAATATCTACATGTCAGGAAAAAAAAGTCACTGTCGCTTATAAATTGCTACCTTCCAACAAGCGGCAGAGAACTGTGAAGCAGCATGTCTTTGAAAATGAACCCCATTGTCACATATAAGACCAAGAAAAACAAAGGAGCTCCTTCATTATCTTATTGAGACTGGACAGTTTGTCAAAATTTACTGAAAAGTTGTCCATTTGAAAGTGTACATGTTCAGCCCATGTAGACTAGAGGAAATGTATTGCAAAAAAGATCTTTCCCTTCCTTAGAAGTCTGTAAGATTACATTGAAAGCCTGCATTAAGTACTCTATATTGCTTACTCATGTTTTGTAGATCATCACTTGCTTATTTGCTTTATTAATCCTCCATTCTAAGTCAGGTCACAAAGTGAGTACCTTATCATATCAATAGTACAGGAATGCAAAAACCTGATAGGGAGTGAATTTCAGACGGAAAAAAAGCTTAAGCTTTCTGGGAACATAGTGCCCCTTTTAGAAAGGTGAGCAGGTTCTTCATCTCTATTTTCTTTCCATATCACAACTGAGGTTTGATAGAGCTTCTGTGGCTTGCCCCTCAAATATTTATAAGGAAGCTTCGTGCTTGGAATCAAAATAAATAAACAAATATTGGCTACCTAGAATATTCCAGAGGGCTATGAAAGCCCACTTGAACTGAATGCAATGTGGGATGTACATGAGGGCAGAAGTGAGTATTTGTTAACACTGGATATCACAGAATATGGGGAAACCCAGTCACTCTACTGGTTTGATGAGTGAAAACTTGATCCCTGCTGTTCTTACTCCCCATGAAATTGTCAACAAGCAATTTTCACTCCTTCATGGGATATGATAGTGAATTCAGAGTAAAAAAATGGGGAAGGGAAGAAGGCAGCTTTACACTAATGAGACTAATGTCCTTATTATGATGAGCTTAATAAGCCAGAAACTCACCTTAATTAATTAGCTTCTAAATCAGGTTCTAAAAAAAGGATCTTGATTTTAAATGGGATCTCAGATTAGCTAATTAGTTAATGTTTGCAAAGTGTGGTGAATATGTGGAAAGAGAGGGAGTTTGTTATGTAGCACAGGATCTGTGCTTCATCTGGGGAAGTATGGTCTCAGCTGAGGCTCTGTTTGCAGTCTAATTTTGCATATAATCCATTGCAAGTCCACTTTATTCCTCTAAAAAACAGAAATAGTCAAGTTGGACTACTTCAGTAGAGCAGTAAGATTCAGGTAGTTGCTGCGTTTGATACTTTTGAAATACCATAAAGTGATATTAAATGTGAACTTAATCTCAATATCTATTCAATGAAATCCAGTCCTAAAGACCGTGCTGGTAAGGGGAGAGAGAAGAACAAGGGATTTTTTTTTGGCTTTTCCACTGCCATGGGGAGGAGTGAATGCAGTTATGGTTTTGTTTCATTTGTATACCAAGTTGCTTTAATCTGTAGATAAACAACTGAGGTGAAGTTGTCCATAGTACATAGGGAAAGGCAGAAAATATTGAAACCAGAAGAGATTGAGGGAGAAGCCCTCTGTGAGAGTGGGAAGTATAACATATTGAAAAATGAAAGAAAGCATGCCCTATGGGAAAGGGGGAAGTAGGAGACACATACTTAATATTAATATAATAATTAATCTTCACATCCTTCTTTCCTTGGCAAATGGCAACACATTCAAACAATTGTTATTCTCTCTAGGGAGCAGAAAAATCCATGGATATTTTACTGTTATGGATTAATCTTTGAGCACTTATGAAGAACAACAGAAAAATAGATCCTTTTTCTTAATACTGCTGTACAGACCAATGGCATAAAAGGTACACGTTCATTCATATGGCACTATTTTGGCTCTTTCTCACATACAGATAAAAAGAATATGACAGTCACTGTATTTTTTACAAAGGTTTGTGGGTCCTCACCACTAGAGGCTTTCCTATGTCTGTGTCTGTATTTAGTATTTGAAGTGTTGTGGCCTGAGCAATAGGCCTCAAACCAAAACTGGCCACTAGATAAACATCCCAACCAAGTGTTGGATATTAGTATTTGCTCATTAGTGGAATATCTATCTATTCCTAGTACATACCCAAAATATGGAAGCTCATTATTGAAAGATGTACCTTAGACAAAATGTATTCATTAGTGAGGACAAAATGTCATGAGAATGTATTTAAGTGTCCTTGTTTAGAAGGGTATCAAAGCCATGTAAGCAGATGTCCAGCCTTAATTATTAAATCATCAAGGCCCTGTAAGTGAATGTCCTTGCTTGTTGGACCATCTAAGATAATATTTGAGAGATTGTCAAGGCCATGCCACCAGGTGGTATCACCTGTTGGGAAGGATGTGATAGTCAGATATTCATGAATTTGGAGTTACATAAACTTGTTTGTTCAACAGTATAAAAACTGGACACATTTACAGCAATTTTGGACACTCACCTACAAATGGATGCACTGTGTAGGATTTCCCAATTGCTGAGAAAGGTCCTCCAAATCCTTGCTATAGTTTGGGCTCCCAGTGACTGAGGATGACCGTAAAGTGTTGGGACAATTGGTGATGTATCTTTCTTAGTCACTATTGATAACCTTATGTAGTAAAGATCAGGTGCATTACCTTGATGTATTTTAGCTTTGTTGTGTTTCTATCATTATTATTTTGCTTGTTCTTTTACTGCTCTATACATAAGTAATAGATAGTTTTACTTCGGTAACTTGGTGTCTGTGTCCCTTGTGATAACTTTGTCAATTGGCAATAACATTAATTTGCACCACAGACAGAATTAGAAAGATGAACGTATTGTGTAAAAGTTGGTACTAGCGTTTAAGCAAATATAAAACATCTGGATGTTTTGGAGAGGAGCCTCTTAATATATTTTCAGAGGAATCCTCTTCCAATTGAAGGTCTTTTCTATGTTTCTACTTGGAATCCTGCAATTAAGAAATAAATTATATCGTCATTTAAAACTCAACAACACCTACAAATAGCGTCTAATGAGCTGTGGATTTGTCAGCAGTAAATTTAATCTTTCACCATATTGACTATTTGTCTACCTTTTCTTCTTAGCTGATCTTTAGACCTGACTCATCTAATTACTCTTTGGACACTTCAAAGTTGATAACAACTTGTCTTATCTGAGTAAACCAGAACTGTGGGAATACGAGGAGAAGAAATGTAAGAGAGAAAAATAACAAGTTGTGTATAAGCCCTTGAACTTCATTCCCACAGCTTTAGGATGCCTCCCACAGGAGAGGAAAGATAGTGGGACACCTGGCCCAGGGGAAAAACAAGACATGATGTATGTTACAAGACTGGGCTGTATTTGCCTGGAATATGTTAATGCATTGTTTGTATGATGGTGTAAAAGGAGTCACTGCAAGGGTCATGGGGGCCTTTTTGGTCTTTTGCATTTGGTCTTTTGTCCTGCATGGGTTTTACACTTGCACTGGCCTGGAATAAAGAGCACCTGCTTCAATCCAAAGTGTGTTGTTGCATTTGTCAGATTACTGGCAGCACTAAAGAACCACTAAGATTGTAATGTAAAATGAGAGTGCATAACAGGGACGACAAATTCAAGTTACTCCAGTTGCCTTTCCTGAAATTCTGCCTTGTATTTTTCATTTTGTATTTTATCTATATTCTGGCATTAACCCATATGCAAAGAAAGTAGTAATTTAGAATTTATAACCATGATGATTCACACTAAAAACATCAGCCAACTAGAATTATAAGAAAATGAAGCACCATCAGGGATCTTTACTCTCACATGACCTAAAAACAAAACATATGAAAATTGTAGTGGTTTCACATGAGAGTGACATTAGTGTTTGACTCTTCTTGCATGGGTAGAGACAAATCTGCAATGGACACCCTGCAGAGTGAAGTGCTCAGATTGTACAAAACGCCACGCATTCCCAGATTCCAAGTTCAATATGGCCATCAGAGAAGTTCAAATACTCTCACGAGGACAAAGCTCCACTCCCACAGTTCCCAGCTTCAAAGGAGAGGGATGAACTTTATGGCCTCACTCTTATTACTCCTTTTTCTCTTCTTCTAATCTTCATCCTTTCCCCAAAGAATAAATTCCTCAATCCCCACCCATTCACTGCCTTTACCTCAGCATTTGTACCCCTGCCTATACTTTTTTTTTTTTGCATGCTTTAGTTACTTTTCTAAAGAAAGTGTACGTCTCTCTTTTTCCTTGGAAGAGTGTATCACTCCTATGCTAGCACATGGCCTCCACTAACATGTGGAAGACACAAAGAACCTGGCAAACACAAAGAATGATAGATGCTTTCTTTTCATAATCTCCTTTTCAACAATATTAGACATTGTTTGGAACTAAGTGCAGTTCTACAGAGTGAGAAAACAGGTTGGTTTCTAAATTGGCAATGCCCCTTTAAGTGATTCCAGCTTGTCTTTAAAAGACAGTAAAATTCTGATAAAAGCTGCTAGTGTGAGATATGTTGTCAGGGGACATGACAGTGATAAGTTTGGAAGAGAAAGCTCGTATAAAGAGGTTTGATGAATCAGAGCACATTTTCTTTGTTTCTGCTTAATTTGATTCAGCAGGGGATATAAATATGAGTCTTGGCATCTACATTCAAAGAAAAAGAGCACAGCAATCTCTTCTCCCAAAAAATAAAACTGGGCTCAGCAGGTACTTCCACATAGATTTGGAAGTTTTGATAACTGCCTACTTTTTATCTGAAATATGCTTGTCAACCCTGCATTTAAATCAATTTCAACCCTTTTAATATATTAAGGAAAGCCTGTTTTCTTTTCAGGAAAAATAGAAGTCATATTCAAGGCAGCTACTACTTTTATCACAACTTGGCAACTGGTAGCTAATCTCTTGGCCATTTTGTCCACAATACAACACATAATTTTTTAAGTGCCTCATCATGACAGACCCAAGAAGAGAACGAGCCAATATACATGTTTAGTGCTGTCGTACACATAGTAAAGATGCCTTGTACTGGCTGGCAGTTGTGTTTTTTCCACTGGCACAGAATTGCAAGGTTATCTCCTGTCACCCACAGTAAGAGCTTGGTTTCCCTCTAGCTATCATGTTGAGAGGAGATTCTCAGCAATTCTCAGGACAATGTCTGGAAGAGTTATAGCAATGTGTGTTTCACTGCTGAAGAAGTGATTTGAAATGTGGATTATGAGAATTTTTAGGAGATTAGGGAAAAAAACCCCACAAAACAAATGATTTTTTAAAAAATCTACCAGTTTGCAAAAAGAAGCCATTATTATTTATTACTAGCATTACTAATTAACTAAAGATTAAAAAACTTGTAATCTGTATAGCCATTAAACCAATGCATTTAGCAGTAACTTCTTAGTTATTAGAAACAAGAAAAAAAGAAATAGTGACTATCTAAATAACATCTATAATCTGAAAAAAATCACTTGCTACTTGTTTATGGAAATATAAATTAGTAACAAAATGAAATATACAAAAAAGGCTAAACTTAGCCTTAATTATATGTGGTCTGCAAGCTGCCACTATCTTTATGCTTTTCAGTGTTTACTTACTTTTGTTCTCTTTCTTCACGGTAAAGATTTTAGATTTCCTGACCTAATGCTATGACTGACTTTTCGAAAAGGCTCTTTTCACTTCTCAGCAGGAAGCTAAGAGCTGACTGTTGAAATCCTGCTTCTTTAATCATGTTATTTTCAGGGAATCACTTCTTTCAAAAACTACCAGGTTTGAGCCGAATCTGATTTTCGTCCAGGGAAGAGAGGAATCACAGCAGCCACATAAATTTCTCTGATAAGTCCCATGCTTGAGGGCTCAGTGCAGGAATTAAATTATATTTAAAGATCCATACCTAAGCATTATTTAGTCCTTTGCTGAGGCTGACAACAAGTTTGGCAATTAATGCTAGAGGTGAGAGGACAACCTATTCTCCAGAAACAATAAAAGGCAGGCAAGCACCAGTTATTCAGTGGATACCCATCCTTCTGAGCTGGAAGATAGGGATAGGGAGCAGAATGAAGCCGCATAGATCAGAAGAGATGGTTAATGACCTTCCTCACCACTTAGACATATACAAGTCTATAGGTCTGGATGAGGTACACCGAAGAGAACTAAGAGTCGCAAATTAGGGTACAAGGGCATCTGTGCTGTTGTTAAGCTGTACCTATATATGTAAATATACTTTGTATATTTGTTATTGGCTTTTATATTCTTATATTTAGTTTCATTTTGTAAATACAATTCCGTTTTTGCTTCCAATTTCTGATGTAGTGAAATTGTTCTTTGGGGAGCAGATTTCCATAAAATGTTATTGGAGGGGATCCGATACAACCCGTAACACCTCAGTTCCAGGGAAAATCATGACACAGATCATCTTGAATGTCATTACACAGCATGTGCAGGACAATCAGGCAATGAAAACCAGTCAGCACAGGTTCATAAAGGGCAGGTCCTGCTTGACAAACCTAATCTCCTATGACAAGGTGACCTGCTTAGTAGGTAAAGGAAAGGTTGTGAATATTTAGTAAGACATTTGACATTGTTTCCTAGTGAAACTTGTTGCTTGTGGTTTGTATGGGTGGCCACCTCAGTGGGTTAAAATATGGGTAGATGGCTGGGCTCAAATAGTAGTAGGGAATGGAGTTAAATCTAGTTGGTGGCTGGTCATAAGTGGTGGTTCCCCAGGGCTCAGTAGCAGGGTCAGTTCTCTTTAATATTTTTATTAATGATGTGTACAAGGATGTTAGTGTAAATTTACAGATGACACTAAGATGGGATGGAGTGCTCCTCTGATTGAGGGTAAAAAGGCTCTGTCGGGAGTTGCACACCGTGAGCAACTGTCCAATCAACATGATTTATGCAATTGCCCTGTTTATTAGCGATTCTACAGCTCTTTTATAGCCAGCAAGCGGGGGGTGTCTGCGGATACTACAAAGCAATTGGCGCAGAGGATCATATGTGGAAGGCAATAATTGGTTTACATAATAACAACAATGACCTCATAGTTATCGAGAAACTTCTGGGTAACTTTTTCAGAAGCAGGAACCGTCCCAGTCTGTATCTCTGTTTCCCTTTCATTCTTTCCAGCTGCACTTTCACTTCACAGGCGTTCTGCTGTGCTTTTCTTTCACATTTCTTCCTGGCAGTGGGTTGTTCACCACTACCAGGCTATTTCTTCTCAGAAATCTCTCCACAAGGCTCTACACACAGACATGGACAGGGTGGATCACTGGGGTGAGGCCAACTGTATGAGGAACAAAGTGACAAGCAGGACGAGGAATGTGATTTTCTGTCAGCATTTCCGAGGTCACATCTTGAGTACTGTGTTCAGTTCTGGAGCACTCACTAAGTGAAAGACATTGAGGTGCTCAAATGGGTCCTCAGAAAGGCAGAAAAGCTGGTGAAGAGCCTGGAAAGCAGATCTCACCAGTGGCTGAAGGAACTGTGGTTGTTTAATCTGGAGAAAAGGGGGCTAAGAGGAGACCTTAGCACTGTTTACAACTGTCTGACAGGAGTTCATAGCAAGATGGATGTTGGTTTCTGCTCCCTAGTAGCAAACACTTAGGACAAGAGAAAATTACCTCAAGTTACACAATAGCATGTTAAGATTGGATATTAGAAGAAATTTCCTCACTGAAATGGTTATCGAACACTGACATAGACTCCCCAGGGAGGTGGTTGAATCATCATCCCTGGAGGTGCTTAAAAGAGTCAGATATGTGCTTTAGCACAAGTCTGGATAGAGTTAGTTGTTGGACTTTAAGATCTTTTCCAACTGAAATGATTCCATGATTCTATTGTTCCATACAGTCCAATATCGCCATAGCGAACTATGCAACTATACTGACTGAATATTGCCATTACCAACCCCACCTCCAGGGAAGGAAATTCTCTTCTCCTGGAAGAATGTCCTTGCAATAACACAAAGCAAGTGCAAAAAATCCCTCATACCAATTCTTTCATGTATAGAGATGATGAAATAGAAATTGAGACTGACTTGAAACTTTCTTCAAATTCTCTCAGCCTATTTACTTAAACCCATCTGAAAAGCCTTTACCTAATAGAATCCGTCCCAATGAGACTTCATCTTCTGGTGTTGCCTTCAGCCTTCCAGTGGAACAGCCACAATAAGAGCTAAGCTTGTGATTTTTTTTGGAGAAATCTCTTCAGATATTTAGACTGTGAGAATTCCAAATGGCTACGGAAATTATTGACAGTAATATAGAGTGTCTCTGCAAAAAAACACACTGGCGTCTTTCACAGGTTTGGAGAGAGAAACTATCAAAGACTGGACTGTCAAAATCTCTTGCTACCTACAGGTCTGCAGAATCCGGTGTGGGGGAAAAATAAAAAAGGAAAGAAAAATATGTGCAAGTAGTTACCTTTTGCTACTCACAAAAGCTGGAATACTCACTCTGGCTCTATATAAACATTCAGAAATGTAAAAGCAGATACAAAATAGAAGGATTCTGATCTTTATGTTGTCTCATGCTTACAAGGTGGATATTGAATATGTAATGCCTATGACAATCTGCTGATGAACATACACTTTTCTATTTCATTGCCCATGTTTTACACACTTATTTTGGTACTGTTACTTGCAGCACTGGGCTTTAAGATGAGGTGAAATGAGGTCCTTTTACAAAGTTAAGTTTCACTATAGCAGCTTCTAGTAGGAAAAAATAAAAGGCACAAAACTTTGTTTCAATAATGGATAAAAAACAAATTTAAAATTAAATTAGTATAGCAATGGCAGGCTTTGCACCAGCTCCAGAGCTTCATTGGTTAAGAGGTTTGATTCAGCAAGGTACAAATTCAGATGTGCTTATCAGCAAGTCAGTGTTTGAAACATCAACTATTGTCACAGTACAGTCTGGCATTGCCATAGCTCAGACACTTTTGTTCCATGGGACTTTTCAGTATTGCTAATGAATTAAACTAGGGAAAGACTCTACGTCTTTATATCACAAAGGAAATAAAAATGCAAAAGCAATGAAAAATTATTAATATAATTCATAATCCTGCAGAGATAAAGTTTATTTCTGATATAAGTAGAATAAAAGAAGACCTAGAAATATTGTCCTGTCTTTTTCTCAGTGAACTTAATTTTTTCTACCAGAAATTCATGTTATTCTGTTCGTTTTGGAAAGAAAACATGAATAGAAATAGCTGCTGAAATCAGAATATATTACCATATATATTTTTTTAACAATAGGAATTTTTAAAAAGTTCACTGCAACTTTTGCAACAGATACACAATTTTGAATATGATTGTGTAGGCTTTCAAGTTAACAAACTCATGCTGATACAAACAATAATGAAAAAAAATATGGAGAAAGTTTGAAAGCTTAGCTATCTGAAAGGAATATTCAATTTTGCCAGTATCCTTAGTTCTATGTTAAGATGATAACAGATACTATGCTTATCCTGGCAGTTGAAGAATGACAGCAGAATGTACATTGCCTACTAAAGATTCAAGGTGTGGTTTGCTAATGCTTTATGCCTGGAAACACAGGTAGACAGTGTACATCTTAACAGCATAGAGTTTGGCTCCGCCCTGTCTTAAATGTAGCTGTCTCTGATGTGTCCAGGTTAGCTTAACTATTCAAGTTTCTTCAAAAGTGAATGTAGAGAGAGAGAAACACCATCAGCAGGAATGTGTCTTATTCTAAAATAACTGAAATAGGCTTGATGCATCATTTTGAGGGAGAATTTTCTCCTTTCATTGCTTTCAGAAATCTACTAGAGAAATTTAAATTGCTTTAGATGGTAACAATGAGGCAAGATGAATCTTGTCCATCAGGCCTGTGCTTTTGGAAGATGTATTATTCAGTAAGTGGATTTTACACCCTTTTGATTGCACTGTGTCTGCTTTGGGCTTTTCAACAACTGAGAGAGAGACTGACAAACTAGAAAGAATCCAATGGATTGGTACCATGGTGGCTAAGTGGCTTAAGCACATGGCAATATGACATGTTGGAAGAAGCAAAAGTAGGTGTGGCTGTTCTCTCTGCAGAAGAGGAGATTAAGGGTGCACCTAGAAGCAGTCTATCATTACTAAGTGGATGGATATGGAGAAAACGTACGGGGGGAAAAAAAAAGTATACTTTTGAAAGTGAAGAGTAAAAGGGGTAAAATCAATACTCACAAGTTACAGAAAGGAAAATTACAAACAGAAGGGGAAAAAAATCCCCACAAGTATTGTGCTTAAACATAGGCCCTGGCTGCCCAGTGCCAGACCTATGTCTTTAAGAACCATGGAGTACAGACCTCCAAGAGGTCCAGAGCATCCAGGAGTGGACAGGAAATGGTAATATTTTAGTACTTCATTCCTATTTAAGCAGGCAACAAGGCCAGCTCTTCCTCTTTCTTCCCTCTCTTCTCCCGACAGGGCACGTTCTCTTTTCTGCTGTCACAGGCCTCTTTGGCCTGAAGCATTTTTTCCCCCGTGCAGTCTTGGCCTATGTAGGCCTAGTGCCAGTGAGCAATGGAAGTGTGGGGGGTGGGGGTGGGGGTGCAGTTCAGGCCTGGACAGCATAAGCTAGCCTAGGAATGGGAGGGAAGAAGGAGCACTGGGGCTTGTGGTAAACCCCCAGGTGGGAGAAGAAAAGGAGCCAGCCTGAGCTAGCCTAGGAATGGGAGGGAAGGAGGAGCACTGGGGCTTGTGGTAAACCCCCAGGTGGGAGAAGAAAAGGAGCCAGCCTGAGCTAGCCTAGGAATGGGAGGGAAGGAGGAGCACTGGGGCTTGTGGTAAACCTCCAGGTGGGAGAAGAAAAGGAGCCAGCCTGAGCTAGCCTAGGAATGGGAGGGAAGGAGGAGCACTGGGGCTTGTGGTAAACCTCCAGGTGGGAGAAGAAAAGGAATACTGGGGCTTTGGTTTTGGTCTGGTTGGAGGGAGCTTTGGAGAAGGTTTTGGGTTGATGGTATTCTGAGTAGGGATTTTAGTGTATTTTGTATGCTTTTGCACTGCTTTGCATTGCAGATTGTAGTTACTAGTAACACCTTTCATTTAATCTTGCAATATATTCTATTCAATCCTGTGTTGGGGGTCTTTCTTTAATTACCTTTAAAGTAATTTTAGTGCCTGTCTTCCCCCACAGCTGATTTAAATAAAGACACACAGAAAGTTTCTGTAATTCCCTTCACTAGACTCAAAATTCCTGTGCACAAGACCCAGAGTTGTTCTCACTGAGAAGTTAGCTGTGCTGTGAGTAGAAGGTTTATTATGACATCCTGGTCACCAGACTGGAAAAACATGGACTTGATGGGTGGACAACTCGCTGGATAAGGAATTGGCTGGATGGTCGCACACAGAGAGTGGTGATCAAGGGCACAATGTCCACCTGGAGACCAGTGACAAGTGGCGTCCCTCAGGGGTCAGTGCTGTGCCCAGTGCTGTTTAACATCTTTGTCAGCGACATGGACAGAGGAATCGAGTGCACCCTCAGCAAGTTTGCAGATGACACCAAACTGTGTGGCACAGTTGACTTGCTGGAGGGCAGGGATCCATCCAGAGGGACCTGGACAGGCTGGAGAGGTGGGCCCAGGCTAACCTCATGAAATTTAACAAGGCCAAGTGTAAGGTCCTGCACCTGGGTCGCTGCAATCCTAAGCACAAATCCAGGCTGGGTAGTGAGTGGCTGGAGAGCAGCCCTGAGGAAAAGGACCTGGGGGTCTGGGTGGATGAGAAGCTCAACATGAGCCGACAGTGTGCACACAC
>VWZI01006526.1:330002-342132 GCA_013396835.1 Psilopogon haemacephalus
CCTCATACAATTGTACTCTAAGTTTGCAAACACTGCAAAACTCATTACTTTGATTCTGTAGTCATAAGAGAGCCTATGACCATTTAGCTTTTCACCCATTAAACAAAAGTGTCTCAGTTCATCACAATATGTACCAAAGTTTCTGAGTTTTATTAACTTCAGATTAGCAGTAGGATCCTGCTTAACAGAAAAGTTAAGCCATGGCCACGTGATTAAATAAAAGGCTATCTCTGTTTTCAAAATGTAACACTGGCCAACAGTTGTCAGTCAATGGCATTTGTCAAGAAAACAACAAAATGAGCTGGATCTGCTGTTTGCCTTTGGAATCAAACATGGTGTGCAGTGTGATCACCTATTTGGAGTCCCATGTGGCCTGTCCTTGCCTTTCTGTTCTGTGGATATTAGGAGCAGAGGAGCAGCTCATGTCCACTGGGGCTGTATCCCACTTCCTACTTAGGTGTATTTAGGCTACAATAATATCCAAGACATAGGTGGAGCTACCAAACAGTGGGTAAAATTTCAAAGGAAATTTCAAGTGAAAAAATGCTGAAATGTCAGTCTCTTACTGTACAATTTTGCCTTTCACAGGGCTTGACTTCTCTTTTTAAAAAATCTTAGATTTTTCATTTGCACTTGTGTGAAATTCTGCTTCAGACCTATAACTGTAAAGTCCACTAAACTTTTATAAAATTATCAGTAAGAGATAATATAATCAAGATTCTGTAAGAACCTATGCAGGGAATAAAACTTTTAAAACTGGAATACTCTGAAAGCGGGACAAAAGCAAAACAACAGACAAAATCTGCAAGCAAATAGTTTAGAGATTTAAAATTCCATTAAAATATAAGTTTTTAATAAAGAGACAATTTTGTGTCTTGGCTTCCAAAATCTCAGAAGAGCTAAAAGATTAAGTGAGTGTAAAATTAACTACTCTATTTCGTTAGTACTTGGCATTTAAATTGGGGTTTTGTGGATAAGTTATCCCACACAACCAGTCACATCCTTTATGGAACAGGGCCCGCATGCTCCTAAACTAACTAAAGAAACATTTTTTTTTAAAAGTAAAATAGATTAACATAATAAAAAAAGTAATATGTACCTTTAGACGGGGAAATTAAATTGACTGAGGAACTCAACCAGCAAGCACCTTGAACGACTTGAGACTTTGAGCAACAGCATCTAATAGAAGGTGTTCCTGCCCCTGGCAGGGGATTTGGATCTGGATGGTCTTTAAAGTCCCTTCTATCCTAAACCAGACTACGAATCTATGAACAAATTACTAACTTTCATCAATTATTGTTTCAGTAACCACTTTAAATTGAATTGCAGTGCATATATTTATTGGCAAATACTGCCTTTCTGATAATTATTACCATGATTCTTCATCTCCCTGGCTGCTTGAGCTTCTGTTAACCAAGTGTGGTATTTTAAGGCTTATGGAAAAATTCCAATAAGAGAAATCATGACTTTCCTGAAAGTTCAGTGCAGAATCTGAATGAGCAGGGCATTGGTTGTGAAAGAATAACAATGATAAAGTCTATATCATTCATTGGTTTGCTAAGAGGTATAAAAGCCAATGTATAAATAATTTTCTTCTCTTGGCTTTTGGGCACAGAATCTGTTCACTGTTCCTTAGCCTCTCTAACTCCCCCACTAACATTTTCCAGACAACAGGTGAGCTTTGCTGGTTGTCTTCTGTCTGTGGAGAGAGGGTGGCATTCACCCCTTCTGGGCTTTTGTTTGCCTGGGAGGGGAAGATTTGATTTCTGTATTATTTCTAAATTGTACATAATTGTAAATACATGTAAATACATTTTGTATATATGGTTGTAAATTTATCTTTACTGTAATATATAGCTTTATCATACTTCCAAGCTGTCTGAGCTGGTCTGGCAAGTTTTAATGGGGTGGGGGGAGGTGCAAGTTCCCAACCCATCACACCAAGTATTACTCAGCACAGACAAGCAACGCTTTCAAGAGCTGATTTATCCCTGCAAGTCTAGAGGCTTTGGTACTAGGAATCTTCAAGGACAGCTAGGCCTAATTGAGCACAGGTGGAGCTACAAAATGAGTAATGTACCAACAGGAATGGTAGACCTTAACAGTTCAACATGATGGGTAATTAAACACAAGTGCATGTCAGCTTTTTGCTGAGGATTGTGAGGTAAAAGTCACAGCTCTTTTTTTATCTGAGTCATTCCTTATTATCATTCTACTTTGCAGTTCTGAGACAGCAAGCACCCTGAAGTCACCTAAATGAGAAACTAGGTATCTTATATTGTTTAACACGCATTTTCTGAAGCATGCAAACCTCTTGTCTTTTAGAGGAGTACATCTATACAGAATTGCTTCTGACAAGACCTCACAGGAGTATCTACCAAGAGAAATATATTTCCCTAATATGACTGCACATAATCTGATAGAAATCAACCCTACTTCCATAATTTATTCTAAATAAATCTCTATAGACAGCATAAGCCAAGTAGTGTGCCAAGTGCAAAAAGACTATTTATTCAAGTGGTTTTTAGATATCCATAGATATTAAAAAATATAATAAGTGTCATCAGACATATCAAAGATAAAATAGACATCCATTTTTCTGTTTCTTTTACACTGATCAGCAAAGCTATTAATTTCCTAAAGTGTCTAAATGGGCAAGGCAGAACTGAATTAAGCAAATTGCCAAGATAAACTGTGAAGATACTTCTCAAGCTGTATTTTGGCTGACCTTTATAGTTTAATTTGCAGCTATAGAATATCCAGTGTCAGATAAAGACCTGGTTAAATAGTTGACTACAAATGTTGGACAAAATTTTCAAATGCAAGTATTTAGGATCAATGCATTCATATTTTCTTATATATGGGACACCTCTGACATTTGGATCATTTCTTTCAGCTCCGAGACATGGATATTGTTGCCTTTAGGTATCAAGATACAAAAGATAGTGCTGGTATTTTCTTTCCAGATTTTTGTATCTTTAATCTAGAATGTGTTTTCTTTTATTCAATCAGATCTGTAGCTAACAAACTATAATTTAACTTACTGAATTGCTATCAAGGATGTAAGCATTAATGTGCTTTCTAGCAAATGCTTATACTTCTCATTATAATGTCATTATCATTTTAGAAAAGCTCATCTGGCTTTTCAGAGAAAAGCTGACTTTGTTAATTTAATTTAATCCAAAGGTGCATATCTGTTTCATGATTTGAGATAAGACAATGCAAATGTAAAAAAAAAACCCTCCAGACATAAAGTGATCTAAATAATGAGTTTGGTGAGAATGATGCATATCTAAATTTTATTTTGTCCTCTTATTTTCAGTAATGGCCATCATAAATGCCATAGAAAAATGTCAAGTAAAAAGTGCTACATTATCTGTGTCTTTCCCAATATCAAAGAAATAATCAACATTTATGAAGTGATTCTAACTGATTCTAAGAACAATCTCTTTACTGTAATTTTTTTCTAAGGAGAAAAATAGAATCTGCTGTTAAAGTTCCTGTATCACCCTGAGGTTGTTGTGAGGCCACAAATCTCTGAAGTGAAAATTTCTTCATACTTTGAAGAACAGCTACCTGGAAAAAAGCACTGTTCTGAAAATGACCTTCTGTCAAGGATATACTCAGAAAGATTTCTTTACTCGCATGTAAGGTAACAGGCAAGTCTTTCACTTTATATATAGAGAGCTTTAGCTGATCTATCACTTCAGAAAGTGAGACAAGTCCAAATCAAAATTTTCCTCCCATGGTTCAAAAGAGATGGATTCTAAGACTTCCTGTTCTGTTCCTCACCTCACCCTTAATGCTTTCTTTGTCTCATTAAACTTTGTCCAATGCTTTTATTTTCTTGTTTTATTGATTTCCTATTAAAAAAAAANAAAAAAAAAAAAAAAAAAGGGTTGGGGAAGGTGCATAAGCCCAAGAAAAAGATATTTCCTACTTCTGGTAACGCAGTACTAGATTTCATAGATTTTCAAGGGTTCAGACATGATGTTTGTATTCTTCTGAGTGAAGAACTCAGTCACAATATGATTATGTAGAAATTAGAAATGCATTATGAAACTTTGCTCTCTTGATTGGTTATGCATCTGGTTTTCTTAAGATCTTCTGAAAAAGGCAGGAAACTCTTGAACGTGATATTTGGTAATGTAAAAACATAAATAAAAGTTTCCATCTCTCTCACAAAAAGTAGCATTCAAAATAATGATCCTTTAAGGCAATTAGATAGACCATATTACTTGTGAAAGATGACTCCTGAAAAACATACAGGGGAGTATTTAATTGCTATTGTATTATTCTTAAAGCTAGAGAAGACAGAAATAGTTGCTTCTCACCGATAAACACTAAAATATGTATTTTCCCCTTTCTTCACTTTTAAAGTGATGCAAGAGATGGTTAGAGTTAATCTCTGATCTTTTAGTAAATTGCAGTCAGAAGGTCCAGGCAAAAAAAAAAAAATCTCATAAAGAACATCTTCAGAAGAGAAGAACCTATTCTATAATTAATTCCTGTCCCTTTTCCTAGATTTCTGTAACATAGGGAAGTATTTCGATAAGAAATATCACACAAAGCAAAGCAAACTAACTTACACCTTTTATGTTTTATTTGATCTATTCTGCATGCAGATTATAGCAGTTCTGAGCCATATCAACTAATGCATTAAAATTAAATTGCAAATAATTTTCAACAAACTTGCAACACACTTATAGCTAATTTACTTATTATTGCAATCTAACTTGATCAATATTATCGTGTTTTTTTTTCTGGAACAGAATACTAGGCCAGCTACAGAATGCAGGTGATTAGCAGATCTGAGTCGGCCAGGACAGCTAATTTGAGTTGGTTCACAGGTGCATCCTGTATTATGAGCATCACACTCAGGATAAAGACACAATTTTGATGAGGACAAGGTGACTTCTTGTTTGGGTTTATCCTTGGCCTTCTCTTCTTCCTTCTGCTCTTTAGAACTGCCATCTCGTTTAGTGATTGTGGTACCTTCATTGACTTGAATGTAACTTTGTATTCACGTTTGTATCAGCTTGTAATGTTTCATTACATGTTTTCGTTCCAACCTGTGGGTCTTCTCTCCGTTTCCTATCTCACTTCTCTTCTGGGAAGGGGCTGTCTGGCAGACATAGATCAACTGCTATAATTTAGCTCCAGATACAGGCTAAAAGCTAGACAAGCACCTATACACAGTTTTCATAACCAAAAAAAAAAAAAAAAATTTGCTCTAAGTTAACAGGTCTTTACTAAACAACAAATAAGGTCACTACAAGCTTTCTGAGTAGTAAGAAGTCATGAAGTCATAAACAGAATTTAAGTTTCTACATTTAGTATCTTATCTACAAACTTCTGCAAAACTTTTCAACACGATCAATGGATATAATTTGCAGTAGTTGGTACCACAAACTAGTACTACAAAGATTTGAAAAATAAATTAAACTCCTCACTAATGTGTGCTACTTCTGCATCTAATTTCCACCAGCGGAAAGCAGCTGTTCAGGGTTGCATCTTTATCATAGGATTGGACCCTCATACAGTTTTTACACTGGGCTTCTACATCAGCACTTTGTATCTATATTCTGCATGGTCAACACCAGGACAACCAGAGGTGCTCTCACATTTGCAGTACAATCTAATTCTGTCTTGTGACTCTAGGACTGTAACCCCTAAACTTGACAGGCTAGCATAACTTAAGCTCAGATCATGTGTGGGCTTCTTTTGCAAGAACTCAAAGCTTGCCTTGATTAGATATTTTGCTATCTGCTTCCTTAAATCTACTTTGCAGTCATTTCTATTGCAATAGTTACTCTTTTGATTTCTTGCAGATATTTAATGGCTGCCCAAAATAGCTGCTGTATTTCACCTAGCTCTGTTGCCTTTAGTATTGGTAACACCAGTCTTTTTTCATTCCTACTGTGTAAATAACTATACTGCAATAAACATCTCTCTACATTTAGCCTGCATTTGGGCTATACTGTAGCAGCTGGTCTATTACCTGATGATCCCTCCCCAGCAGAGAATGGGGATCAGGAAAATGAAGGAAGACCCACAGATAGAAATGAAAAACAATTTAGCAAAATAGCCAAATTGATACTGATGTCAGTACATAGTATATGAAGTTAGACTCAGCCTAGCCAAGGTACAGCTGTCACACTAAATGAGAAGGCAATCTTCAACAGCAGAAGGAACAGAAGCAGCCTGAGGAGAAGCCCAAGTAGGACAATCAAGCAGAAAGCTCCCCTCTCCTCTGCAAACTTCCTCCTTTCTGCTGAGTGTGATGCTTACGGTCTGGGATACACCTATAGCCAACTCAGATCAGCTGTCCTGACTGACTCAGAACTGCTAATGACCTGAGTTCCGTGGCTGGCCTAGGCTTCTGTTACAGGAAAACCAGGACAATACCTCAGTATAGGGCACTTCCAGATCCTTCTGCATGAACTGCTACAAATAAACATAGATTTTTACAAAGCAGATCAAATTCGAGATGCATGGTAATTGTGCCAATCTACCAGTGCATAGCACAAATACAATTTCTTGCATCACATCTCATAGCAACGCCACAGCTCAAAGGGAGACTTACAGGCTGTGAAACTTTTTGTCGTTCTCATCACTTTAGTTGATTTGATACATGTATATCTCAAGCAGTTCTTCAGCTGAGGGGAAAAATACTGCAATGGCTAAAGAATAAAAGAGAATTAGATCCTGAACAAAAAATGAGACTGTGAAAAAGTTTTTTTAAAATCTGTTTTATTGCAGAATATATTTTCAGCTGGTAATAATAGTTAAAAAAGGCCAACAATTAGGAGAAAACAATCCAAGCTTTATCAACATTAGCCAGTGCCTCTGCACCGAGTTTTAAATTATTTAGAAAATTCAGGGTGCCTGACTATTTATAATGAAATCAACTGGAAATATATAAAAGTATTGCAAACTATGTTGTTTCTTCAAGAATCTACTTTAGAAAGAAACATAAATCTAATACTCTTTCTTGTAAAATCATCACTTATACAAACAGGAACTGGTGTTTACAGCAGTTTTATGCAGCAATACCTTTCTAATACCTTTCTTCCTTTCTTTTTTTTTTTTTTTTTAACTCCCGGGCTGCTTTTTTTTTTACATCTGAGAAGAAGTTCATAGTTTGCAAACTCGCATCACTTNTACAGCACAGTTCAGGTTTAAGTACAGAGCTAAAACTGTTGATCCATGGCATACTGTCATGGGTTGAGTTGAGTCTCAACCCATGACAGTGCTAATATTCAACACCATGCTGCCATCATGCCAGGTTTAAAGTAAAAGTGGTGGCTGGAGCAAAATATCATGGGACATGAGTTCAGATTGCAACATGAGAGGCTTCCTGTTCCAGTTGAATCACAGAGTCACAGAATGTCAGGGGCTGGAAGTGGCCTCGAAAGATCCTGCAGGGCAGGATCACCTATACCAGATCATACAGGAAGACATCCAGGTGGGGTTTGAGTATCTCCAGAGAGGGAGACTGCTGCTTTCATTTTCCAGGTTTGGGGTGCTGATCTTTTCTGGTGGGCTGGCTGCAGGTATCAGGGTATGGGGACTGGTTTCTGCTGTTGCTTCTGCATTTTGCTGCACTTGTTTGCAAATAGGCTAAGGTAATTCAGTATTCTATTATCTCATTTCTAGTAAAGCTCCTTATCTCAACCCAGAATTTGGGTATTTTGTCTTTCTTACTCTCATTTCTGTGTTAGGTGAGAGGGCTTGTGAGAGCAGGCTGTTAACCCAGGACACATACATACATTTTTTCAAAGGAGAGTCTTTTCTCCTTAAAAATCTTAGTACTGAGGTTGCATATATCTAGACATGACTTTTAAAAACCTGATTTCCATGTGTTCTTTGTTTCTCATTTCGATTTCTCTTGTGTCCAGAGAAGGGCAACAAGGCTGGTGAGGGGGCTGGAGCACAGCCCTTTGAGGAGCGGCTGAGGGAGCTGGGGCCATTCAGCCTGGAGAAGGAGGCTCAGGGGAGACTTTATTGCTCTCTACAACTACCTGAAAGGATGCTGTGGCCAAGTGGTGGTTGGTCTCTTCTGCCAGACACCCAGTGACAGAACAAAAGGACACAGCCTCAAACTACACCAGGGCAGGTTTGGGCTGGGCATTAAGGAGAAGTTCTTCACAGAAACAGTGACTGGCCATTGGAATGGGCTGCCCAGGAAGGCGGTGGAGTCACCATCCCTGGAGGAGTTTCAAAGGGGACTGGATGAGACACTTAGTGCCATGATTTAGTTAATTAGAAGGTGTTAGGTGATAGGTTGGACTCAATGATCTCAAAGGTCTTTTCCAACCTGGTTAATTATGTGGTTCAGTGATTCTGTGATAACCTGTTTTAGAAATATTTGAGAATATTAAATACACACAGAGTGGACACACTTTGTTGAATAGAGTGATGCTCCCATTTGCCAAGTTTGTCGATATACTCTGCATTTATTTTTAAATATTTTTATTACATTATATCAGCTAGTATACAAAGGAAAAAAAATTTTTAAAACTAATCAAAATCATACTACTTAGATTCTACTTTAAGCAATTCCATATTCATTCTGTGTGTTGATTAGCTCCCTGGTTAAGAGATTTGCTAAAAATAGGAGTGGGAATTAGCAGAAAAATGATTCAGGAAAAGAAACAACTAACAACACCACCCAAACACTCCCTTCCTCACCTCCACACCTCCCCCCCCACCACCCCCCACCCCGCCCAAGCTTTACAACATCTGTTTTAGCCCAGATAAAAGGCTGGGGTAAAAAAACAACCAGTGTCCTATGATTAAGTAAATCCAGGTCTGTCCAGTCCTGGTCCCCTTCTCTGTTATCTACCAATCCTTTCTGAGTCTAACTAAGCCACCAGATTTCTGTTAAAATCTCCTTGATTACACTACTGCCCTCTGCTTATCACTGATGCTGCCTCTTCTTTCACTCGTCCTTGAGCATTATAGCCTCACTGTGCAATTTTGTCATTAAAACTGAAATAGAAAAAAAAAGCCTCTGTGGGCTATTTTGAACTGCTAAAATATTTTCTATTTACCAGGAAAATTGCTGAACTTTTAGCATTGTATTATTTGTGTTTTCTCCCAGTCTGCTGTTTGTTAATTTCATTAAAATGAGTGTTTGAACATTGCAGGTTACCTAGAGGTTTTAAAGAATGCAGGTCACCCATGTGTTAGACTGAGGATCATCATCTGAAGGACTGGACTCTGAACAGAAGCTTCTCACTAGAAACACTCTTTAGAAGCTGTGATGGCAGCTGTTTCTCACAGCTCTCCTCATATACTGTTTTTGTGGTTTCTCTGGCTATCCATTCTTCAGGCTCTCTGCTTGCAAGAACAATGCAAGAATAAGGGAGCAATTCTGGAGCCCTCTGAATTTGTCTGAGGTTACCATGGTGAGTCCTGATAAATTCAGACTGAAAGCAATTTCTCCAATGCAAGTATGGATTGATTTTGGTTTTCTCAGGTGAGTGTTCTTGCATACACAGATGCACAGACATAATCTGTAATATGCATTGTAGAGCAATCTTTTTATAGATGATCCTCCTCAAAATGATAGCAGTTCTCATGCCACTGCTTAATTTAAAGGAAATTTCAGTTAATACCTTAAGCAATGCAGAGGACTCCCAGAAGCTGAGGTGTGGCATATCTGATTATATGTTAACATCTCTATTAGGCAACTGAGATGTACACATTCTGAACTATTTGTAAATATTTCATAATTATAAACGTAATTATAAACGTAAATAATTGCGTTTACATATAAGAAAGGAAAACCACTGAAGAAATTAAGCAAAGAACTCAATTAGGAAGCCTAATCTAAGGAAAAATCTGGCATGCCGACATCTGATGTACACAATGTCCAATGTCAATAAAAATTACTGTCATCATTTTATATCTGGAGAAACTGAAAGGGTCAAGTTAGCTAGTACATGGTCTATTATCTCATATTCCTTGATCTTCCAGTTCAAAGGTTTTCGTCCTTTTGGTAGCCATGTCTCAGTTGAAAAGACTTGAAGACAAACCCATGCCTACTTAGTCCCCAAGCCCTCCTCTGATATCTGCCAGTACTTTCTAATTCTACCTTAGCCTCGGGATTTCTGTATTATTTCCTTGACTCGCCCTTGCCACAGCATGGATGCCACCTCTTACTTCTCGTCTCTGCTCTCAGTTATGGCCATACTGGTGCTGAAACCAGAATGATGAACCTGTTGAGATGTGTCTGAGTGTGTCCAGGGTCACTTTGATACCTCTGCACTGGACCAAGAGAACAGTACAGAGGCTCTGACACTAGGTCTGCACAGAGTCAGCACTAACACATGCGGCTTATTGCTTGGACTACCTCAGGGGGAGCATCAGCTCAGCGGAAACTGTCTTTGTAGGTCACATAATTTTGTTTTGTAGGCTATCATGTTTATACAAAGACAATAACTGTGCAAGAAACTGTGTAAAGTAGGTAGTAAAATATCTGCTACATGGCAACTGCATGATTTTTCTCTGGTTCATTCACCGAGGAAACAAAATTCGTTAGTTTTATCTAAAGACACCAGAATGTCATGATTATATACCACATGAAAACAGCATTGTGAGAGTATGAGCTTTAGAGGAGACTGCTCATACAGTTCAACTTGCAGTACAATTATTTGCCTGTAAGAAGGCTGCAGCTTTAAGCCTTTAAGACTTTAAGAATTTAACAATAAAAGCCTACAGAGAGATGTTTCCTTCTGCTGGTTGTATATTATGGAATTTCATAAAGAGCTACCTAACCTTGCCATGCAAATGAAAAATTACATCAGTGGGGCTGGAGAAATGTATGGAATTTTTAACAAATAAATTGTATAATTCAGACAAAATCAATAGCTTCCAGAATAAATGTTTCCAAGCTATTATTTTATAGGTAATTAAAACTCCAAACTCTGAAAACTACTCCCACAGAGTACCACGTATAAGATTAAAAACTGAGTTTATACAACAAACCTTCTGTTTTATCTACTTGTGAGTATCAAATTAAAACCACCATACAGTGTACATAACTCTGTATGATTTGTATCAACAAATCCACTACTATGATGCTCCAGAAAATGAAAAGGCAGTAGCAACTCTGTCATCCTTTCCACACACCAGCCTGTTTTAGATGAGTGTTATATATCTTTTCAAGGTATCTGGAAACTAAATGAAAGGGAGCATGGACTAGATGTCTGATGGATGACTTATCTGGCATTAATGCTTTTAACTTTGTAGGGGGAAAACAAGCTGGTTTATGCTTAGCTCCAGGTCTCAATGGGAAACATAAAGATCGATTGAGTAGCATAATGAGTCTTACCTGCAGGAGAGGATGAGGGTACTGTTAAGAGTATCCAGACTCCATCAGCAAAGAATGGTGGAACAGTAAAATAGATGATCTTGTGACAACAGCAGGAGATGAGTCTGTTTTACTCAGAAGGCAAAATTGGGCTCACTGAGCCATTCACACTGAGAAAGGAGCACAGATGGCTTATTGACACATTTATCAAGCACTCCAGTGACAGGGTAGCAACTTTTAGGCAACAATAACATTTATATTTCTGGAAAGCATTTCAGTAAGAATCTATTTAATTTTTACCAAATTCATCCACATATCTGTGCATACAAGTGTCGCTTCCTTCAGTTAATATAACTGAAGGCAAAAGAGGACCTATAAGCCATACTCTACTAAATATTAAAATACTAACTTAAAACTCTTATTGCTTCCCACCACTGTAAATCTTACTGACATTAAGGGGAGTTTTGTGAAAAAAAAAAAAATAGAAGAAGACTATTTGATAGGCAGAAATTCTTTCATTATTTCAACTCTGAAACACACAAAGAAGAACAGAATAGAGTCATCCCAAGATAACCCAGATAAATGTCATCCCAGTTTGGATAAAATGCTAAAGAAATACTACATTTGTCAGAAGCCAGATAAGAGTACTGGATGAACTAAAAGGCTTGCTAGACCTTTGTATGATATAACAGAAAGCATAGTCTTTATAAATAGTCATCATCATCATCTGTACTTACAAGGCACCTTCACATTATCAATGCTGAAGTTTCCTTACCATTAATCTTGAGCATATATTGAGAATTTTTTTTT
>VWZI01006528.1:7345-20420 GCA_013396835.1 Psilopogon haemacephalus
GAGCTGCCCTGAACCCTGCCGAGCTGCCCCAGCCCTGCCGAGCTGCCCCTGCCCTGCCGAGCTGCCCCAGTCCCTGCCGAGCTGCCCTCCTGCCCCAGTCCCTGCCGAGCTGCCCCAATCCCTGCCGAGCTGCCCTCCTGCCCCTGCCCTGCCGAGCTGCCCTCCTGCCCAACTGCCCTCCTGCCGCTGGCTGCTTTCAGCATGAAGCTGTTACGGTGTTGAAGGACACAGACACTTGGCAGGTACTGTCTCAGGCATGCAAAATCGTCAGAAGTCCTTTGTGGGCAAAATAAAAGCTTTGTCCCGCAGGGATGCGTCTGCCAGAGGTCAGTACCCGGAGCGGGGTCTGCCGTCTGCGGACCGCACGGCTGCCCCCAGCCCTCCCTCAGCCCCGGCAGCAGCTCCCCGCAGACGGCTGCAGGAGAAGTGCCAAGAGAAGAGGACGGCTGGGGACACTCTGCAGAGCTTTTTATGTGGATGGCAGCGAAGGGGAGAAGGCCCTGGGGGCCCTGCTGGGTGGGAGGGGGTCCATGAGCCGGCCAAGGCCATCCTGGGGTGCGTTAGAAGGTGGGAGGAGGTCAGAGAGGTTCTCCTGCCCTCTGCTCTGCCCTGCTGCGCCCACAGCTGCAATATTGTGCCCAGTTCTGGGCCCCCCAGTTCAAGAAGGACCTCAGGGAAGTGCTTGAGAGGATCCAGCCCAGAGCCCCGAAGGTGATGAAGGAAATGGAAGAGTTCTGGTACGAGGAGAGCCTGAGGAGCTGGGACGTGGAGCTCGGAGCAGCAGAGCCTGGCAGCTGCCCTCAGTCATGGTGCTAAAGATGTGCAGGTGAGTGGCAGAGGCTGGAGCCAGCTCTGCTGGGGGATGCCCAAGGACAGCACAAGGGCAGTGGTGGAAGCTGAGCCATAGGAAGTGCCATGAGAACAAGAGGAGGAATTTTTATCTTGTGAGGATGACAGAGCCCTGGAGCAGGCTGCCCAGGGGGGTTGTGGAGTCTCCTCTGGAGATATTCAGGGCCTGCTTGGATGTGCTCCTGTGTGATCTGGTATAGGAGATCCTGCTCTGGCAGGGGGGTTGGACTGGATGAGCTTCGGCGGTCCCAGCCCCTGACCTTCTGTGATCGCATTTGTTACTGATGCCAAAGGCATCCTGGCTGGGGGCAGCAGCAGGGTGGGCACTGATGCCAAAGGCATCCTGGCTGGGGTCAGCAGCAGGGTGGGCACTGATGCCAAAGGCATCCTGGCTGGGGTCAGCAGCAGGGTGGGCACTGATGCCAGGAGGGGATCCTGCCCCTGTGCTCAGCACTGCTGAGGCCACCCCTCGAGTGCTGTGCTCAGCTCTGGGCCCCTCACTGCAGGAAGGACATGGAGGGGCTGGAGCCTGCCCAGAGCAGGGCAGTGAGGCTGGAGAAGGGCCTGGAGCAGCTGGGGGTGAGCAGGGGCTGAGGGAGCTGGGGGTGTGCAGGGGGAGCAGAGGAGCCTGAGGGCAGAGCTCATTGCTCTCTGCAGCTGCCTGCAGGGAGGTGGCAGTGAGGAGGGGGCAGCCTCTGCTCCCTGGGGGCAAGGGACAGCAGCAGAGGCAATGGCTCCAAGCTGCCCCAGGGCAGCCTCAGGCTGGAGCTCAGCAACTCTTTCTGCCCTGGAAGAGTTCTGCAAGCTTGGGATGGTCTGCCCAGGGCAGTGCTGCAGTGCCCATCCCTGGGGGTGTTGCAGCAGCTGTGGCCCTGGTGCTGAGGGACATGGATTGGTGCTGTGCTGAGGGTTGGGCTGGCTGAGCTGGGAGGCCTCTGCCACCCAGATCCATTCTGTGGTAGCTCTCAGACGTTTCAGATGACTTTGATGCATTCTCTGGAAGCAGCCAGAGCCAAGCAGTGCAGCTCATGGTCAGTGCTGGGTTGCTGTGTGGAAGGCTGGCAGCAGGTTGCTGCTTCCCTTTGTGTTGGCAGCTCCACAGCTGCTGCCTGCAGGCAAGCACGGAGCAATTCTTTGCCAGGGATTGTTTTGTGCCAGCATTTTCCTATTTATGTCTTCTCTGGGGTCCCAACTTCCACTTCCTCTCTGGTGTGCCAGAGAGAAGGGAAATGCCCTCTTTCAAGCCCTGGGGACCCTCAGAGGTGCTGGGTGATGTGACATCAGGCAGAGGGGTGGCAAGGAGGCACAGCCATCCCCCCTGCCTGCTGCCAGGGAGCTGCTGTTGGCATCAGCAGGGATATTTCCCTGCTTTGCCTTGCTCTGCCTTTGGTGACAGGCTGGAAACATAAGGAAGCTGAGAGAAGTCTTCTTCAGCACCCCACAGCTACCTTTCTTCCCCACTTGCCTTCATCCTTCCCTCTGTTTCAGGAGACACTTCTTAGCCCAGCTGCCTCTGTCTCCTCCCTTCTCCAGCCTGCTTTTCCCCAGCCTTTGCATTTCCTGCTCTGGTGTTGCTGGGCCAGTGCCTCTTCCAAGACATCCCCAGGTTCCCCAGCCATGCTGCTGTGTTTCTCTTGCCAGGTTGTCTTTCAGGTGTTGGCTGGGGTCTGTGTTCCCACTGGGCACAGCTCCCATTGCACAGCCAAGAGCAAGCACAGTGCTGATCTTCACACCCCAAGTTTGCTGGAAGCACAGTCCTAGAATCATAGAGTGGTAGGGGTTGGAAGGGACCTCCAAAGGTCATCCAGTCCAAGCTCCCTGCCAGAGCAAAGTCACACAGGAATACATCCAGGTGGGGCTTGAAAGTCTCCTCCACAGCCTCTCAGGGCAGCTTGCTGCAGGCCTCCAGCACCCTCACACCAAAGAAGTTTCTTTTCATGCTGAGGTGGAACCTCCTGGGATCCAGCTTGTACTCCTTGTCCTGTCCAAGCAGAGCCTGGCACCTTCACCCTGACCCCCACCCCTCAGGTACTTACAGACAGTGCTCAGGTCCCCTCTCAGTCTTCTCCTCTCCAGACTAGCCAGCCCCAGGGCTCTCAGCCTGTCACAGCAGAGATGCTCCAGTCCCACAATCATCCTGGTGGCTCTGTGCTGGACTCTCCCCAGCAGGTCTCTGTCTCTCCTGAACTGGGGAGCCCAGAACTCGACACAGTTTTGCAGCTGTGGTCTGAGCAGGCAGAGCAGAGGTGCAGCAAAGCCTCCCCAGCCCTGCTGCCACACTTCTCTTGCTGCCCCCCAGGCTGCCCTTGGCTCTCTTGGCCCCCCCAGGGCACATTGCTGCCCATGCAGGACTTGCTGCCCACCAGCACCCCAAGGCCTCTCTCCACGGAGCTGCTTTCCAGCAGCTCTGCACTGCTGCCTGCTGCTGTTCCTCCTCATGGCAGCAGTCAGCTCTGCAAGGACAATCTTGCTGGGGTCCAGAGCAGGGCCATGAGGGTGAGCAGAGGGCTGGAGCTGCTCTGCTGTGGGCACAGCCTCAGAGAGTTGGAGCTGTGCAGGCTGCAGAGGAGAAGGCTCCAGGGAGAGCTCATTGTGGCCTTCCAGTGTCTGAAGGGGGCCACAGGAAAGCTGGGGAAGGATTTTTTAGGCTGTCAGGTAGTGATAGGAGTGGGGGGGATGGAGCAAAACTAGGAATGGGTAGGTTCATATTGGATGTTAGGAAGAAGTTGTTGAGCGTGAGGGTGGCGAAAGCCTGGCACAGGTTGCCCAGAGAGGTGGTGGAAGCCTCATCCCTGGAGGTGTGCAAGGCCAGGCTGGATATGGCTCTGGGCAGCCTGCTCCAGTGTGAGGTGTCCCTGCCCATGGTAGGATGATCCTTGGGGTCCCTTCCAGCCCTGGCAGTTCTATGGTTGTATCATCTGCAGCTGAGGCTACTGCAGAGCTCCTCTTGGTGTTTCAGAGCTGGAGTGTTCCTGCCACTCAGGTTGGTTCTCCTACCCTCTGGGGTTCACTTTTAGGCAGTGCCCTGCCCCTCCAAAAGCCATCTGAGGCAGCAGGGCTCCCCTTCCCTGGCCAGTGTGCACATGTCCAGCACTCAGGTACAGATGATCTTCCTCGAGCCTCTGTGATGAAAGCACCCAAGTGGAGCAGGAGCTCTTCCTGCTCCAGCTGAAGCTGTGCAGAGCCTCACCAGGGCTGCAGAGGCTTTGCTGTGCTCATGAGGGATGCAGGTTTCATCTCCTGCTCTTCACTGAGGCCTAACTTCCCTTCCTAGGCAACAGCAGTGTCAAGGAGCAGTGGATGGCAGGAGGCTCTGGGATGGTACTGCCAGAGGGACCCAGCAGCCAGCTGAAGGGTCCTGCTCCCTCCTGGCAACCAACCAACCCATGCTGACCTGGGCACCCATGGGGGAGATGCTGGCAGGGCTGTAGGACACAGCCCTGGGGACTTGGGAGCTGAACTTGCTGCCACTGGCAGCCCCCAGCTTCCTGAGGCATAGAGCAGGGCATGCTGCTGGAGCCACTGGCTGCAGTGCAGGAGCTGCTGTGCCCAGGGCTGCAGTCTTGCATGCATGCCTAAGGGCAGATGGGCACCACTGACCCTTCCTGCACCCGCTCTGGTTGCTGCACCAAGCCACAGCAGCAGCATCTACCCCACCCAGACCAGGAGCAGGGACAGAGATGGGAACAGAATGGCAGAGCTGATGGGCAGGAGTGTCCTTGTCCCTCAGGTGTCCAGGGGCAGGAGTGTCCTTGTCCCTCAGGTGTCCAGGGGCAGGAGCATCCTTGTCCCTCAGGTGTCCAGGGGCAGGAGCGTCTTTGTCCCTCAGGTGTCCAGGGGCAGGAGCGTCCTTGTCCCTCAGGTGTCCAGGGGCAGGAGCATCCTTGTCCCTCAGGTGTCCAGGGGCAGGAGCGTCTTTGTCCCTCAGGTGTCCAGGGGCAGGAGTGTCTTTGTCCCTCAGGTGTCCAGGGGCAGGAGCATCCTTGTCCCTCAGGTGTCCAGGGGCAGGAGCGTCCTTGTCCCTCAGGTGTCCAGGGGCAGGAGCGTCCTTGTCCCTCAGGTGTCCAGGGGCAGGAGTGTCTTTGTCCCTCAGGTGTCCAGGGGCAGGAGTGTCTTTGTCCCTCAGGTGTCAAGGGGCAGGAGTGTCCTTGTCCCTCAGGTGTCAAGGGACAGGAGCATCCTTGTCCCTCAGGTGTCCAGGGGCAGGAGTGTCCTTGTCCCTCAGCTGCAGGACAGCAGTGCTGGCTGCAGGCTTCTGTTGCAGTGCTCAGTGCCCCATGCAGACAGTTGGGCAGTGGCACTGCTTGGTGTCTGTGCCTGGGCACTGAGCTAACCTTGGTGTGCAAGCAGCAGAGAGCAGTGGGGAGCCATGCCAGGGTGTGCAGAGCCAGCTGAGCCCACCCCAGGCTGGCCCAGTCCCAGCTGGCACCAGCAGCCCTTCCTACGAGCTCCTTTCTTTGGCTTTCCTTTGTTCCTGCAGACATTTTCTTGGCTGCTTTGCTCTCCCCCTGCTCTCTCCTTGCTCTTGACTCAGGTCCGTGGCTGAGGGCAAACTCTGCTCCAGGGCTGGCAGCTGCCTGCAGTAGGCACTGCACAGACACAGCTCCAGGGCATGGCCTTTATTTCAGTAGAGGGGGCAGCTCTGGGCACTTCTTGGCACCTCACTTCAGCTCTGGGCACAGCAGATGGACTCCGAGTTCCAGAAACACTGAGCCAGCAGCAGAGCCAAGGCTCCTGCATCCTGTGCTGTGCTGGTGCTGCTCTGAAGCAGAGGCAGTGGCAAACAGCTCCCAGCACCTTTGCTGCTCTTGGCCACGGCCCAGAGGCCACCTTGGGCTATTTCCACTGTTCCCTTTTTTCATAGGCCAGGATAGGGTCCAGCAGAGCTCTTCAGAACATGCCTTGAGGTGCTGAACAGTGGCTGTGGAGTGGCATCCTGGGGCATGGCAGTGCCCTTCTGAGCCGAGAGCAGGGTCTGGAGCTCCCAGCTGAGCAGCCTCCAGCTGAGCAGCCTCCAGCTGCAGCAGTGAGTTGGTGAATCCACTCAGGGAAGGGTAAAGTGTTTGTGATGCTCCACACACAGGCCTCAAGCAACAGTGCTTTGGTCACTTAGTTTGTAGCCATGCAGTGAAGCCTGTGCCTGAGGGGCAGAGCACTGCTGTGACACACCAGAAACACCCTCCAGACTTCCACCAGACAGAGCCCAGGCACAAGGCTGCAGCCTTCCCTTCCCCTGAAACCTACAGAGCCTTGCTCCAAGGCATGGGAAATTAGAGAAGCACTCCCAGGTGGGGCAGCAACCAGCTCCAGAGCTGAGGGCATAGAGCTGATGGCTGTGGTGGACAAGTCACCTCCTGCCCCCTGGCACAGAGCTAGAGCACAGCAGAGTCTGCAAAGGCTCCACACAAGGAGACTCCACAACCTCTCTGGGCAGCCTGTGCCACTGCTCTGGGACCCACCCAGGCAAGAAGTTGCCTCTGGTGTGGAGCTGCAACCTCCTGTGCTGCAGCTTCCATCCATTGCTCCTTGGCCTATGGCAGGGAGCAGTGAGCAGAGCCTGTCCCCCCCCTCCTCACCCCCAGCCCTCAGACAGTTCCAAACATTGATCCAATCCCCTCTCAGCCTTCTCCTCTCCACACTAAGCAGCCCCAGGTCCCTCAGCCTCTCCTCCCCAGCCACTGCTGCAGTCCCCTCAGCATCCTCACAGCCCTCCCCTGGACCCTCTCCAGCAGTTCCTGTCCCTCTGCAACTGGGGAGCCCCAAACTGAAGGCAGTGCTCAAGATGAGCTCTGAGCAGGGCAGAGCAGAGGCAAAGGAGAACCTCCCTGGATCTGCTNCTTCCTGCCCAGCTGCAGGACTCTGCACTTGTCCTTGCTGAGCCTCCTTTGGTTCCTCTGTGCCCAGCTCTGTCTGTGCAGCTCTCTCTGCATGGCCTCACAGCCTGCAGCTGCCTCAGCCAAGCCTCCCAGCTTGGTGCCAGCAGCAAACCTGCTGAGCAGCCTCTGTCTGTCTGTCTGTGCCCTCAGCAATGGCACTGATGAAGATGTTGAACAGGTCTGGACCCAGCACTGATCCCTGGGGGACTCCACTGCTCACAGCTCTCCAGCTGGCCCTGGCACCACTGAGCACCACTCCCTGAACTCTCTCTTGTAAGCAGTTCCTGATCACCCTCCCTGCCTGCTCTGTCACCCCACACTGCCTGAGCCTGCTCACCAGGATGCCCTGGGAGATTGTACCAAAGGCCTTGCTAAGGTCAAGGTAGACTCCATCCACTGCTTTCCCTCAATCTGCCTCTTCAGTTGATGCCCAACTGGCAGCAGCACTGAGGCCACACAGCCCTGACCACCCCAAACCCACCCCCCACACTCCACCTGTGTTAGGAAGAGCTTTACAGAGGTGGGGGTCGTGGGGCCCCTGGGGAAGGCTGGGGGGCACTGGTGGAGCCAAAAGAGCCCAGGGCAGGCACACATCTACAGTATGCACAGGGGCCACAGCTGCACCAGCAGCCTATGGCTGCAGTTCAGGCCACAGAAAAGGCTCCAGCTCCAGGGTGGGTTTGTGCCCAGCGTCTGTGTCTGAGCTGCTACTGGAAAGGGAAGGCAATGTCTGAGTGTGGGCAGAGTGAAGTGGGGCAGCTGCCAGCTGTGGGCTTAGCTCCTGTCTCCAGAGCACAAGTGCAGGAGGATTCGTCTCCTTTGCACTCCCTGCTGCAGACACAAACTGACCTCAGCAGTGCTCACTTTGCTTTGCAGCTTTTCTCTCACTCTCTTCAGCTCAGGCTGACTGCAGGTGGAGATGTGGAGTCTGGGGAGGCTGAGAGCTGGCCTAGAGGCAGCAATGCAGCAAGCAGCCCTACCAAAGCCTCTCAGCAGGGGCACAGTGCAGACCTTGACAGCAGGCTGAGGTAAGGCAGTGGAAGAAAAGCTCTGAACCTACCCAAACACCCTCGGGGTGGATTTCAGCCTGTGCATCTTCACCAGCCTGCAGTGCTGCTGAGATACCTCCACCTACCAGCTCAGAAAACGACCCACACCACCACTGCACTTAACCTCCCCAGGGAAGAGGCTGAAAACTACTGGGGCAGAGGCTCCCAAGTCCTTAGGAGCTGCAAACCATTGCTGTGGTTAGAAAATCAGCCTGCCAGGGAGGCAGTCCCAAAATGCAAGGAATGTATCAGTGTAGGAAAGGACCCAACAGAGGAGGCTGCCTGCAGGAGCCAGCTGCACCCCCCCCTAACCCAGGAGTGCTGAAGGACTCCCCAGAATTCCAGCCACAGGCCCCCACAAACACTCCATTAGCCTCGTACTGGCTTACACAAGAGGCAAAGAGTGACCTCGGGAGAGAGAAGGGGATGAGGGTGAGGGTGACAGCATCAGTGTTCTGCTCACTGAACGTAAGGGCTGGCTAGAACTGGGCTTTCAAAGACTGCCAAGGGACATCTGTGCTGTGCCCTCCTGCAGGCTGCCAAGGGACAGCTGTGCTGTGCCCTCCTGCCCAGGGACAGCTGTGCTGTGCCCTCCTGCAGGCTGCCAAGGGACAGCTGTGCTGTGCCCTCCTGCCCAGGGACGGCTGTGCTGTGCCCTCCTGCAGGCTGTCCAGGGACAGCTGTGCTGTACCCCCCTGCCAAGTGACAGCTGTGCTGTGCCCTCCTGCCAAGTGACAGCTGTGCTATGCCCTTCTGCTAAGGGACAACTGTGCTGCTGCCCTCCTGCAGGCTGTCCAGGTACATCTGTGCTGTACCTGCCAAGTGACAGCTGTGCTGTGTCCTCCTGCAGGCTGCCCAGGCACATTTGTGCTGTGCCCTCCTGCCAAGGGACAGCTGTGATGTGCTCCCCTGCATGCAGGGCTGGGCTGCTTGCAGCTTCTCTGCAAAGGCAGCAGAGCAGAGAGCTGCACCTTGGTGCCAGCAGCCCGTGCCCAGGGGCTGCAGGAGGGCTGCAGTGCAGTGTGTGTGGGGGGGGCTCCTGCCCCAGGGATGCAGAAGGGGCTGGTTCAGGGCATGCACATCAGTGGGGCTGCCTGGTGAGCCTGGCAGTGCCTGCTGTGAGCCTGGCAATGGCTGCTGTGAGCCTGGCACTGCACACCTCAGCAGGGAGGTGCTACAAGAGCGTGGCTGCGGCAGCGTCCTGGCTCCTGGGGTCCTTGAGGCCAATGATGAAGCTGTTGGTTCTCCTGGCCCCATCCACCAGGGAGATCTCCTTCACTCTGTCCACTTGATGGCCCCTGGCTGTGAGCAGCTCGATGTCTGCTTCAGGAAACTCACCTGCAGGGATTGCAAAAGCAGGAGTTAGTAACTGAAGCCACTCAAAGCACTTTGGGGATCTGCAGTGTGGAGGAAGCTGCCTGCAGCCCCCTCAGAAGTTGCCCAGCAGTGAGCAGCACTCGGTGAGTGTCCTTCAGCTGGCAGCAGCAAAGGCTCTTCGGAGCTGGGCAGGGCCCATGCAGAGCTGCACAAGGCCGAGGGGCAAACAAGAGGCCTGCACCTGACCACTGCAGCTGTTGTGGTGCCAGAGAAGGAGCAGCCCTCCCAAATAACAGCACTGCCAGAGTGAGCAGCAGGGCAGCTCACAACTAACAGCAGCAAACCAAATTCCTCCCTGGAAGTGGTTAAGGCCAGGCTGGATGTGGCTCTGGGCAACCTGCTCTAGTGTGAGCTGCTGCTGCCCCTGGCAGGGGGTTGGGGCTGGATGATCCTTGAGGCCCCTTCCAGCCCTGACAATTCTGTGATCAGTTTCAAATCACCAAACGCCACAGGCTGGGGGGAGCCCTCCCCCTGCCCCTCCAGCCCCTCCCTCAGGCTGCTGCTCTTCTGCCTCTGTTTGGTGTATCTGAGGTCAGCAGGTTGGGGCTGCAGCTGCACACAGCAGCCCCCAGGCACTTGAGCCATGCAGATGTTCCTTAGCCCAGATGTTGGCTGTGCCCACGATCAGCAGCTCTGGACCTGCATTTGGTCCCTGGGAGCTTCCAAGCCTGCAGCTCACACACTACAGTTTCAGCTTTTCCTCTGAGGTGAGGAGGCCTCCAAACTGTCCTGTTCTGTCCTGTTCTCATTGTCATGGAATGGAAAGGCCTGAAAGGGACCTCAGAGCTCAGCCAGTGCCAACCCCTTGCCATGGGCAGCAGGGACACCTCCCACCAGCACAGGATGCTCAATGCCTCATCCAACCTGGCCTTGAACACCTCCAGGGAGGTTGTGTAGTGGCTGACATCCTCCTCAGGCTGTGCTGCCACCCAGGGTGACCTGCACAGGCTGCAGAGCTGGGCAGAGGTTCATGAAGTTGAACCAGAGCAAGGGCAGAGTCCTGCACCTGGGCCCCAGGCTCCAGCACAGCTGAGGGCTCAGCTGCTGCAGAGCAGCTCCATGGAGAAGGACCTTGAATGCTGCTGGGCAGTGAGGTCTGCATGGGGCAGCAATGTGCCCTGATGGGCAAGGCCCATTGGGCTCCTGGGGGGCATTAAGACTGTGGCCTGCAGGTCAAGGGAGGTTCTCCTGCCCCTCTGCTCTGCCCTGATGAGACCACAGCTGGAGGACTGTGGCCAGCTCTGGGCTGCCCAGTTCCAGAGGGGCAGGAACATACTGGAGAGTGTCCAATGGGGGCTGTGAGGATGCTGAAGGGTCTGGAGCAGCTGTGTGAGGAGCAGAGGCTGAGAGCCCTGGGGCTGGTCAGCCTGGAGAGAAGGCTAAGAGGGGACCTGGTCAGTGGTTACAAATACCTGAGGGGTGGTGCCAGGAAGGTGCCAGGCTCTGCTCAGTGGTGTCCTGTGACAGGACAAGGAGCAATGGACACAAACTGCAACCCAGGAGGTTCCACCTCAGCATGAGGAGAAACTTCTTTGGTGTGAGGGTGGCAGAGCCCTGGGGCAGGCTGCCCAGAGAGGCTGTGGAGTCTCCTGCTCTGGGGACTTTCCAGCCCCACCTGGATGTGCTCCTGAGTGCCCTGCCCTGGGTGACTCTGCTCTGGCAGGGGTTTGGACTGGATGGTGTCTGGAGGTCCCTACCAACCCCTACCCTTCTGTGATGCTGTGCCCAGCAGCTGGGCTGGGACAGAAGGAGAGCTGGGGAGGAGCACTGGAAAGAGCCTGTCCAGGTGGTGCTGGAGGGGCCAGGGAGCATTCCCAAGGCCAAAGGGGGGGGACATGGCTCAGCAGGAGTGCAGGGAGCTGTGCTGCTGCCTTTTGCCCAGCCCCAAACCCTGCACACCCGCTGGGGACCCTAGAGCAGGGGGAGCTGAGTGCTGGGCTGAGCACCACGGGCAGCTGAGCACATCCTGCTCCTCCCTAAGCCTGCCCCAACCAGAGCACATCCTGGGCCCATACTCACTGTCCACTTGCAGGGTGTTGGACTGAAGGTCTGGGTGCAGGCGACCCAGGGCCAAGCTCTCACTCAGGTTCTTGTTGAGTGTCAGCACATTCAGCAGCACCTGCAAGGGCACAGCAAAGCCTCAGCAACAGGAACCAAAAGGCAGCAGGCAGAGCATGCACAGGAGCTTGGTTCTTGCCAGTGCTGGGTGGGGATGCAGAGCAGAGGGCTGGAGCTGCTCTGCTGTGGGCACAGGCTGAGGGAGTTGGGGCTGTGCAGGCTGGAGAAGGCTCCAGGGAGACCTCAGTGTGGCCTTCCAGGCTCTGAAGGGGGCCACAGAAAAGCTGGGGAGGGACTTTTGAGGGTGTCAGGTAGGGATAGGAGTGAGGGGAATGGATGCAAACTAGAGGAGGGAAGATTGAAATTGGACCTTGGGAAGAAGTTGTTGAGCATGAGGGTGGTGAGAGCCTGGCACAGGTTGCTCAGGGAGGTGGTGGAAGCCTCATCCCTGGAGGTGTTTGCAGCCAGGCTGGATGTGGCTGTGGGCAACCTGCTCTAGTGTAAGGTGTCCCTGCCCATGGCAGGGGTTGGGTCCTTGAGATCCCTTCCAGCCCTGCCAGTTCTGTGGCACCAAGCTGGGGGCAGTGTGGGTCTGCTGCAGGGTAGGAGACAGTTCAGAGAGCCCAGGCCAGGCTGGGCCCATGGCTGAGGCCAACAGGGTGAGGCTGAACAAGGCCAGGGGCAGGCTCCTGGCCACAACAACCTCATGCAGCTCCAGACTGGGGGTGAGTGGCTGGAGTGAGCCTGGCACAGAGGCAGCTGGCAGTGCTGGGGACAGCAGCTGGGCATGAGGCAGCAGTGTGCCCAGCTGCCATGGGGGGCCAGTGGCATCCTGGCTGCTCTCAGGAGCAGTGTGGGCAGCAGGGCCAGGGCTGCCATTCTGCCCTGTGCTGGCACTGGGCAGGCCTCACCTGCAGCACTGTCTGCAGCTCTGGGCCCTGGCTGCAGGAGAGAGACTGAGGAGCTGGAGTGGAGCCAGAGGAGAGCAACGAGAGTGGAGAGGGGGCTGGAGGGGAAGGCTGCTGGGGAGGGGCTGAGGGGGCTGGGGGTGTGCAGCCTGGAGAAGAGGAGACTCAGGGGGACCTGAGCAGTCTGCAACTGCCTGAAGGGAAGCTGTAGTAAGGTGGGGGTCAGGATCTGCCCCCAGGCAGCTTGTGCCAAGAGAGGGCATGGCCTGGAGCTGTGCCAGGGCAGGGTTAGGTTGGAGGTTGGGAAGCACTTCCCCAGGGCTAGGCTGGAGGTTGGGGAGCACTTCCCCAGGGTTAGGTTGGAGGTTGGGAAGCACTTCCCCAGGGCTAGGCTGGAGGTTGGGAAGCACTTCCCCAGGGTTAGGTTGGAGGTTGGGAAGCACTTCCCCATGGAAAGGGGAATCAGACACTGGAATTGGCTGCCCAGGGAGGTGGTGGAGTCACTGTCCCTGGAGGTGTTTAAGGATTGGATGTGGCACTGAGTGCCATGGTCTGATCCATGTGGTGCTGCTGGGTCAGAGGCTGGAGTGGATGAGCTCAGAGGTCTGTTCCAGCCCCAGCAATTCTGTGGCAGCAGACAAAGGGGATTTGGAAGCCCTTATTAAGCTGCTTGGAGGAGGGCAGGGTTGTATGCCCAGGGAGAGGCCCTTGGCACGTGGCCTGCCTGTTGCTGGTGTGACAGTGCCACCTTTGCAGCCCTGCACAGAGCTCCTGCTAACCTGGGAGAGGTGTCTGGAACAGGATGGCATTGGCAGGCAGGTGTCTGTTAGAGCCAAAAGCTCTCCAGAGCAGTGAGCAGGCAGAGGCTGGCTCTAGCTCTGCCTCCCAAGAGAGGAGAATTGCAGCCCCCTGTCTGCTGCCAACGCTGCAGCTCCTCACACAGCACCAGCCAGGAGCT
>VWZI01006528.1:28924-43417 GCA_013396835.1 Psilopogon haemacephalus
CAGAGGAGGCCACCAAGATGCAGCTGAGAGGGCTGCAGCAGCTCTGCTCTGAGCACAGGCACAGAGAGTTGGGGCTCTGCAGCTTGCAGAGGAGAAGGCTGCCAGGAGACCTTGGAGTGGCCTTGCAGGGTGTGCAGGAGGGCTGGGGAGGGACTACTGACAAGGGCTGGGGATGGCAGGAGGAGAAGGAGGAGGAGGAGGAATGGGTTTGAAGTGTGAGAGGGGAGACTGAAAGTGGATGTGAGGAGGAAGTTGTTCGCAGTGAGGGTGGTGGGACACTGGCACAGGTTGCCCAGGGAGGTGTTGAGGACCAGGCTGGATGAGGCCTTGAGTGCCCTGTTCTAGTGGGAGGTGTCCCTGCCTATGGCACAGGGGAGATGGAACTGGCTGAGCTTTGAGCTCCCTTCCAACCTAACCTGTTCTATGATCTCAGGGGAAATAATAGCAGGAACAGAATTTGGAAAGGGCTCCTGGAAGCATTCCTGTGGTGTCTCTTTCTTTATACTGGCTGCAGGAAGCCCAGGCTGGGGTTGGCTTTTTTATCATCTGACATTCAGTTCTGGACTGTGGTATGAAAAAACTGACATAAAATGGGTTTGAGGAGCAGCTGAGGGAGCTGGGGGTGTAAATCTGGGGAAGAGGAGGCTGAGGGAGACCTCACTGCTCTCTACAGCTCCCTGAGAGGAGGCTGCAGTGAGCTGGGGCTGGGCTCTGCTCCCTGGGATCAGGTGAGAGAAGGAGAGGCAATGACCTGAAATTGTGCCAGGGGAGGGTTAGGTTGGGGATAAGGAACAATTTCTTAGCTGCAAGAGTGGTCAGGGATGGGCACAGACTGCCCAGGCAGATGGTGTAGTGCCCATGCCTGGAGGTGTTCCAGAACTGTGTGGCCATGGCACAGCTGGGGACAGGGTTTGGTGGCCATGGTGGGGCTGGGTTGAGGGTTGGATCTCAGAGGGCTCTGCCAGCCCAAACAATTCCATTCCATGATTCCAGCCATAAGGAGAAGATGCAGAGGGCATTGCAGCAGGCTTCTGCAGTCAGTTCTTCTCCCTTTGCAGATCAGCTTTGGGGCCCAGCCCCTGTCTAGACACTGCCCACTCTGTGCCCATGCTGCACCCTGACACTGTGACACCTCCAGAAGATGCTGGCAAGGTCCAGCCAGGCCTGGGTCAGAGGGCTGAAAGCCTCCTGAGCTGCCCCAGCTGGGCCAGCCCCAGGGTCCCAGAGCAGGACACTGTCTGGAGAAGCTCTCTGCAGAGCCTCAGCACACTTTGGCTGCAGCTCCTGCTAAATGCTGTTGCCCTCTGGGCAGGTGAAGCAAACCTGAGAGTGGAGCTGCCTGGCAGTGGCTGAGGTGCTCACCTCGATAGACTGTGTGGATGGGATCCTCCACTGGGACACTGTAGTTGTGGAAGTCTTCCTCAGCCAGGACTCCTCCATAGCTCTGGACCTGCACGGGAGAGCAAAGCAGAGCTCACTGAGGGCTGGGGCAAGGCTTTCTGTGCTCCTCCTGCTGGCCCAGGTGAACAGGCACCAACTGCCAAACCGAGGCCATGGAGATTGCTGAGCCAAGGGCCAGGGTCCTCAGGACACCCTGCAAATCTCTGCTCGAGGCCCTGGCAGCCTGGCTCACCACTAACCACTGCTGGGAGGCTCTGCAGCTCACCTCCAAACCCTCACCCACCCCAAGGGTGCTCTGAAGGTCTTCTGCCTACCCCTGGGGATGGGGACTGGCACTGCCCTGCAGGTTTCCCTCCCCTGGGTGGCACACAGCAGTATGTCAAGGGTGCTGGTGGGCAAGAAGCTGGGCAGCAGCCAGCACTGGGCACTGGCAGCACAGAAGGTCAAGGGCAGTCTGGGCAGAGATGGAGAGAGGAGATCCTGCCCCTCTGCTCTGCTCTACTCAGACCTCACCTGCAGGGCTGGGGCCAGCTCTGGGACCCCAGCACAGCAAGGACAAGGACCTGCTGGAGAGGGTCCAAAGATCATCAAGGAGACAGAGCAGCTCTGCTGTGAGCACAGGCTGAGGGAGCTGGGTGGGGTTCAGCCTGGAGAGGAGAACACCTGGAGGGTTCAAGGCCAGGTTGGATAAGGTCTTAAGCTGCCTGGTCTAGGGAAGGGTGTCCTTGGCCATGGCAAGGGGCTTGGAACTGGATGGTCTTTGAGGTTTCTTCCAACCCAACCCATTCTATGTTTCTATGTCACTACTCTTGTACTCATCTCCTATGAGCACAGCCTGAGAGTTGGGGCTGTGCAGGCTGCAGAAGAGGAGGCTCCCAGGGGACCTTCTGGTGGTCTTGCAGCATCTGAAGGGGGCCTAAAAAAAGCTGGGGAGGGACTTTTGAGGCTGTGAGGGAGTGCCAGGACTGAGGGGAATGGAGCAAAGCTGGAGGTGGGGAGATTGAGGCTGGAGGTGAGGAGGAAGTTCCTGAGCATGAGAGTGGTGAGAGGCTGGAATGGGTTGCCCCTGCAGGGAGGTGTTTGGGGCCAGCTCCCTGGAGGTGTTTTTGGCCAGGCTGGCAGAGGCTGTGGGCAGCCTGCTCTAGGGTAGGGTGTCCCTGGGCATGGCAGGGGGGTTGGGACTGCCTGATCCTGGTGGTCCCTTCCAACCCTGACTGATTCTAGAATTGTATGATCAGTGTTGTACATTCCCTGTTTTCCCCTCTGTGCAATTCTGTTCATGGCCACACACACAGAGCCTGTTACTGACAGCAATGACCTGTGCTGAGACTGCTAAATATCGAACTGAGTAAACCATATTCATTCTGGAATAGATCCTGCCCATGGCTGTGCCCTGTGGGTCTGGGGCAGAGGCAGGGACAGACTTGGCTCACCTCAGAGATGATCTCCTGGGTCAGGTTTCCACTGTAGAAAGCTGAGGCCCCTTCTGCCCCCAGCAGCTGCAGCAGAGCAGCGAGGTCTGGGCGCCTGAGGAAGCTGCCAGGCAGCAGAGGCTGCCCCGAGGGCAGGAAGGTCTCCCGGAACCTCTCCGAGTAGTTCAGGTCCTTCAGCTCACTGATGGCCTTGGCTGTGGGCAACAAGGGGAAGGACATCAGCACGGGGACAAGCAGGGCAGCTGGAGTCCTGTGCACCTGGGGAGGAGGTGGTGAGACTTTGCTGCTGCCTCTGCTCCTGCTCCAAACCCCGGGGGAGGCTGGCAAGGAACTGTGCCCAGCCCTGGGTGGCTGCTCCAAGCAGCTCCTGCTGCCACCAAACTGTCCCCTTGCAGGTTGGGGCTCACACAAGGCTCAGCTCCCACCACCTCCATCTCCACACTGTCCCCTTGCAGGTTGGGGCTCACACAAGGCTCAGCTCCCACCACCTCCATCTCCACACTGTCCCCTTGCAGGTTGGGGCTCACACAAGGCTCAGTTCCCACCACCTCCATCTCCACACTGTCCCCTTGCACACTGGGGCTCACAGAAGGCTCAGCTCCCACCACCTCCATCTCCACACTGTCCCCTTGCACATTGGGGCTCACACAAGGCTCAGTTCCCACTCCCTCCATCTCCAAGTCCCCAGAGCCTTCAGCTCCCATGAACAAGCCCCTGCAGCCCCAGCTGCCCTGCAGTGGCTCCCCTGCTCCCCACCAGGTACTCACCCAAATCATGTGTGACATTAAACCCGTCCTGGGCCACAGCAGCCACCAGGCCCAGCAGCTTGGACCATGGGAGTCTGTCAGAGAAAGGAGAAGCAGAAATGTGCCTTGGAAGGGTGCAGCAGGGCAAGGCAGTGGGAGCAAAGGCCGAGCTGAGCTGTGTGACCAGGGGCTCCTGGAGGAGCAGGTTGTGGAGGCAGCAGGCCAGGAGCAGCCCTGAGCTCTGCCTGTGCTCTTTGTGTTGGGCAGGACCAGCTCAGTGCTCCACCACAGAGTGGCTGCAGTGCAGGGGTATAGGCATGGGCATCTCTGGGACAAAATCTCAGGCCAGGCTCTGGGCTTGAATAGGTCTTTTAATCCGTCCCTCCCTGTCCCAACAGAGCACCGAGTGCAGATCCAACTAAAGAGAGGATGGACACACACAGCCACATCTGTCAGCATCCTCTGCCTGCTGCTGGGATGGACACACACAGCCACACCTGGCACTGCCCTGTGCCTGCTGCTGGGATGGACACACACAGCCACACCTGGCACTGCCCTGTGCCTGCTGCTGGGATGGACACACAGAGCAACACCTGGCACTGCCCTGTGCCTGCTGCTGGGATGGACACACACAGCCCGCCCTGGCACTGCCCTGTGCTTGCTGCTGGGATGGACACACACAGCCCGCCCTGGCACTGCCCTGTGCTTGCTGCTGGGATGGACACACACAGCCCGCCCTGGCACTGCCCTGTGCTTGCTGCTGGGATGGACACACACAGCCCGCCCTGGCACTGCCCTGTGCTTGCTGCTGGGATGGACACACACAGCCCGCCCTGGCACTGCCCTGTGCTTGCTGCTGGGATGGACACACACAGCCCGCCCTGGCACTGCCCTGTGCTTGCTGCTGGGATGGACACACACAGCCCGCCCTGGCACTGCCCTGTGCTTGCTGCTGGGATGGACACACACAGCCCGCCCTGGCACTGCCCTGTGCTTGCTGCTGGGATGGACACACACAGCCCGCCCTGGCACTGCCCTGTGCTTGCTGCTGGGATGGACACACACAGCCCGCCCTGGCACTGCCCTGTGCTTGCTGCTGGGATGGACACACACAGCCCGCCCTGGCACTGCCCTGTGCTTGCTGCTGGGATGGACACACACAGCCCGCCCTGGCACTGCCCTGTGCTTGCTGCTGGGATGGACACACACAGCCCGCCCTGGCACTGCCCTGTGCCTGCTGCTGGGACGGACACACACAGCCACACCTGGCAGCATCCTGTGCCTGCTCCTGGGACGGACACACACAGCCACACCTGGCAGCATCCTGTGCCTGCTGCTGGGACGGACACACACAGCCACACCTGGCAGTGCCCTGTGCCTGCTGCTGGGATGGACACACACAGCCACACCTGGCACTGCCCTGTGCCTGCTGCTGGGACGGACACACACAGCCACACCTGGCAGTGCCCTGTGCCTGCTCCTGGGACGGACACACACAGCCACACCTGGCACTGCCCTGTGCTTGCTGCTGGGATGGACACACACAGCCACACCTGGCAGCATCCTGTGCCTGCTGCTGGGACGGACACACACAGCCACACCTGGGAGTGCCCTGTGCCTGCTGCTGGGATGGACACACACAGCCACACCTGGGATTGCCCTGTGCCTGCTGCTGGGATGGACACACACAGCCACACCTGGCAGCATCCTCTGCCTGCTGCTGGGGGGGACTTTCCCTGCCCACAGCCTGGCTCTGCAGATACCCAGCTCAGTTCTTGCTGTTGGCAGTCAAAGTACCAAACAACGAACAGGATTTTACCAGCATAAGCCTCCGAGTACCACTCAGCACCACTCAGCACCAGGTTTAGCCTGGGGGCTGAAGATGTGTGGCAATGGCTCCAGCGCTGCCAGCTGCTGCATGGGGACCCCAAGGCACAGCAGGGATAGCCTGGGACAGCCTGGGACAGCCTGCAGGGACAGCCTGTGCCTTGTGGGAATGCAGTGTGGTGCAGAGGAACATAAGGAGCTGTGTACAAGCACTTAGCCTTCATTCCCACGGCCCAGGAAGATAACCAGGGGGACACAGGCCACAGGACTTTGATTCCAGGACATGGCAACTGCCTCCCCCAAGGCAGCAAGAGGCCGTGGGGCACCTGGGCTGAAATGAGTGGGCTGCCCTCGCCCAGATCATCTTCCTGTGTTGTTTGTACCATGGGATAAAAGGAGTCACCCCGAGGCTGCTGAGGGCTTTCTGGTGGTTGTCCTTTGGCCACTGGTGCTCTGTCCTGCCTCAGGCTTGCACTGGCCTAGAATCAAGAGCAGCTGCTTCACAGGCTCCCAGGATGCCAAGGCTTGGAAGGGACCCAAAGAGATCATCCAGCCCAACCCCCCTGCCAGAGCAGGACCATCCAGCCTAGCTCAGGGCACACAGCAACACATCCAGACAGGCCTGCAAAGGCTCGAGACAAGGAGGCTTCCATCCCAAGTGTGCTGTGGCTTTTGTCAGCTTACTGCCAGCAACAAGTGGTGGAGAAGACAGGCAAGGAGACAACGTAGCAGTGGCAGAGCCTTACCTCCCGTGCAGCTGGTGTGCCTCCTGCATCCCTCGCAGCATGCCTGGCACCCCCACCAGCAGCCCTGGCTGGAAGACAGGAAGGACAGGAAGGAAGAGTAACCTCCCTCCCAGCAGAGGAGTCCTGTCCCTGTGGGAAGTGCCTGCAGGGGAAGGGCTCTGCAGCAAACAGGGGCTAAAGGGATGGGGAAAGACAAGAGGCAAACCCCAGGCCAGGAAAAGGAACTCAGCAGAATCACAGAGAGGGTGGGGAGACATAGGTTGCCCAGGGAGGTTGTGGAGCACAGAAGCACAGAATGTGATCTTTGAACACCTTCCTGGAGGTGTTCAGGGCCAGGCTGGATGTGGCTCTGAGCAACCTACTCTAGTGTGAGGTGTCCCTGCAGGGGGTTGGAGATGGATGACCCTTGAGGACCCTTCCAGCCCTGACAGTTCTGTGACTCTGTGAGGCATCAGGCAGCTCCAGCCCGTGGGGCCTGGCCCCTGGCACCCTGCTCCTCACCTTGGTGTCCTCCTGCAGGTGCTCCTCCAGAGGGATGCCCATGGGAGCAGCTTCACGGAAGTCAATCACCCAGCTCCTGTTCTTCCGGATGTCATGCACCAGCATCACCCCACCCCTGCAGAGACACAGGGGCACAGCATGGCACAGCATGGCACAGCCCTCACCAGCATCACCCCACCCCTGCAGAGACACAGGGGCACAGCATGGCACAGCATGGCATAGCCCTCACCAGCATCANGGCATACCCCACACCAGCATATGGGAGCAGCTGCAGAGACGCAGGGGCACAGCATGGCACAGCATGGCACAGCCCTCACCAGCATCACCCCACCCCTGCAGAGACACAGGGGCACAGCATGGCACAACATGGCCCAGCCCTCACCAGCATCACCCCACCCCTGCAGAGACACAGGGGCACAGCATAGCACAGCATGGCATAGCCCTCACCAGCATCACCCCACCCCTGCAGAGACACAGGGGCACAGCATGGCACAGCCCTCACCAGCATCACCCCACCCCTGTAGAGTCAGGGGGCACAGCATGGCACAGCATGACACGTGCCTTGCTGCACAGGGAGCAGAGGATCCAGGGCAGAGCTGGCATGAGGGTGGCATGGCAGGAGGTCACTGAGCTCAGCAGTGACCCTGGGCAGCTGCTGCCCTTCCCCAGGCAGGCAGGGCAGAGCTGATGTGGGCTGTGGGCACCCCCATGCCAAGCCTGCAGCAGGGCTGGGTGGGTCCCTGCCAGCCTGGCCAGAGGGCCTCTAGCTCTGTGCCACTGCCAGGATGGGACCGTCTGGGATTTTCTTTCTAATCCAGGCAGTTTTGCAAGAGAAGAGAGGATTTGCTTACAGCAGCAACCCGAGGCTCAGCCTGCAGAGGCTATCAGGTGTCAGTGCTTTATGCAAGACCTCCTGCAGAGCCCAGAGCACCTCACCTGCCTCACCTGGATGCCAGCCTGGGCATGAGGGCTGGGGGGAGGCCACCACACACCCTGCCTGCCCCAGTGCCAGGCTCGGGTATCAGGCTGCTGCGGGAGTGCAGCTGACAGAGGAAAGCTCTCAGTGCATGAGGTGACCTCACTGTGCTCTTCCAGTACCTAAAGGGGCTACAGGACAGCTGGGAAGGGACTTTTGGGGGTTTCAGGAAGTGACAGGACTGGGGGGGAAAGGATCCAAGCTGGAGGAGGGGAGGTTGAGATCAGACATTAGGAAGAAGTTTTGAGGCTGTTAGGTAGTGATTGGACTGGGGAATGGATCCAAGGAAGAAGTTTTGAGGCTGTTAGGCAGTGATTGGACTGGGGGAATGGATCCAAGCTGGAGGAGGGGAGGTTGAGATTAGACATTAGGAAAAAGTTTTGAGGCTGTTAGGTAGTGCTTGGACTGGGGGAATGGATCCAAGCTGGAGGAGGGGAGGCTGAGATTAGACATTAGGAAGAGGTTTTGAGGCTGTTAGGTAGTGCTTGGACTGGGGGAATGGATCCAAGCTGGAGGAGGGGAGGCTGAGATTAGACATTAGGAAGAAGTTTTGAGGCTGTTAGGTAGTGATTGGACTGGGGGAATGGATCTAAACTGGAGGAGGGGAGGTTGAGATTAGACATTAGGAAGAGGTTTTGAGGCTGTTAGGTAGTGATTGGACTGGGGAATGGATCCAAGCTGGAGGAGGGGAGGTTGAGCTTGGATGTTAGGAAGCTCTTGGCCATGAGGGTGGTGAGAGGCTGGCACAGGTTGCCCAGGGAGGGGTCGGCACTCACCCGCCCAGCCCCGAGCTGTGTGGGTTGACGATGCCGGCGCAGAGGGCGGAGGCGATGGCGGCGTCCACCGAGGAGCCCTGCTGGGTGAGCACCTGCGTGCCCAGGGCGCTGCAGCGAGCACTGTCGGTCACCACCGCGCCGCGCTGGAACAGCTGCGGGCAGAGCACAGCCTTTGTGCCCGGGCAGCTCCCAGCCCCCAGGGGCTCCCCAGGGGCTCCCCAGAGCCGGAGCGGAGCAGCACGTCCCGGGCGCAGCCCCGCAGCAGCTCTGCAGAGGCAGCTTGCAGCAGCAGCAGCAGCCCTGCTGAGCTCGCCCTGTCCTCCACAGCCCCCGGGGCAGCGGCAGGCAGTGCCGCGGGGTCACTGCGCACTGGCACTGTGCTCACTGGAGGTGAGCCGCAGAGAGGGCAGCGACCCCTCCCCCATCACCTCCACTTGTTCTCACCCACCCCCGCTGCCAGCGCTAGGGCTGAGGCAGCCACAGAAGGTTTGCAAGAGATCTCTGTGGGACAAAGTGCAGCATCTCTGCAGGAGGCAGAGCGGCCTGGGAAGGGCCACGGCAGGCTGGCAGGCAGGACTGGGCCCTCCAGCAGCGCCACAGCAAGGGCAGTGGTGCCAAGCCAATGCAGTCCCCACCCCCAAGCTGTGCCCTCCAGCCCAGGGAGGGAGCCAAAAAGCAAAATCCAGGAAACCTCTTTCACATGGACTAGCAGAGAGCTGTGCCCACGGGGGAGATGATGGTGACCACTGGCTGCTCCCTGCAGCATGTGGCAGGAGCTGCTCTGCACCCCCTGGCCATGGCTGCTCTGCAGTCTGGCACTGCCCCATGGCACAGGCTAGCAGGAGGTGCAGCTCTGGCTTGCCCTGCTTGGTGCTGGAGGACACCTCCAGAGGGAACCCCAGGCACAGATTCAGGGAGCTCTCCCTTGGTACAAGGCACCAACTGCTTAACCGAGGAATGCTGGCTGAAAGCATCCACACCTGAGTCAGCTCCCGGCAGTGGGGCTGCCCCTGGCAGCACCCCCAAAGGTGCCAGGCACTGAAGCCCAGCTCCCAGCCCCAGCACAAAGCCTCCCGGAGGCCTCGAGCTGGCCTCACAGACTCGGCAGGCAGGGGCTGGCTGACAGCAGCCCTCAGCCTGCCCAGGGCAGCTCAGGGAGCAGCAGAGCTGCTGCTGCTGCTGCTTCATCTTACCTGAGGGTCGGGGAAGTAGATCTGCATGACGAGGGCCACGGTGACGCCGGTGGCGAAGGTGAGGCAGGCGGTGATGATGACAGTCAGCCCGTCCTGGCGGCAGCTGCAGTCCCCCGAGAAGGGATCCTTGCTGGTCTCCTGCAGCGGGGACATGTCCTGGCTCCCCAGCTCCGAGGAGGAGGAGGGCAGGCGCTGCAGCCGCGCTGACTTCAGGAAGGAGTCCGGGTCTGGGCGTGCGGCAGGGACAAAAGCAAGGGCAGAGATTGAGCAATGCCAGCCCTGCCCCCAGCCCCTGCCCCTGGCAGCAGGGCTGGCACCCACCCCAGGGCTCCCAGCTGCTGCCCATTACACCTCCCTCCGCCCGAGATGAACCAGCACAGGAGTGGGCACAGCGAGGACTGCTCAGTGTGGGTGTCCCAGGGCTTCTCCCGGCTGAGCCCTGCCTCCGTGACACACACAGGCATGTGCCCGCCCGCCCCTAGCCTCCCACCAAGGCACAGCATCGCTGCTGTCACCTGAGAGCTAAAGATGAGCTCAGCCACATCATCCCTGCTGCCACAAACAGCATCCGGAGCCTGGAGACCTTTTCTCCCGCTCAGTGCTTTAACCCAGCTGAAGAGCTGAAGTGTTTCATGCTCATCTGTGGATCCTTCCTCCCCTTCCTTCAGTCACAGAAGGTCAGGGGCTGAAAGGGACCTCCAAAGCTCATCCAGTCCAACCCCCCTGCCAGAGCAGGGTCACCTAGAGCAGAACACACAGGAACACATCCAGGCAGGTCCTGAATATCTCCAGAGAGGGAGACTCCACAACCTCTCTGGGTAGCCTGTGCCAGTGCTCTGGGACCCTTACAGGAAAGAAGCTGCCCCCTGGGCAGCCTGCTCCAGGGCTCTGGCACCCTCACAGGGAAAAATCTTCCTCATCTTTCCATGGCACTTCCTATGGCTCAGCTTCCACCACTGCCCTTGTGCTGTCCTTGGGCATCCCCCAGCAGAGCTGGCTCCAGCCTCTGCCACTCACCTGCACATCTTTAGCACCATGACTGAGGGCAGCCCTCAGGCTCCTCCTCTCCAAGCCTTAGCCCCAGCTCCTCAGGCTCTCCTCCTAAGGAAGATGCTCACTGCCTGCAGCACCTTTGGGGCTCTGGGCTGGACTCTCTCAAGCACTTCACTGAGGTCCTTCTTGACCTGAGGGACCCAGAGCTGGACACAATATTCCAGCTGTGGGCTCAGCAGGGCAGAGTAGAGGGGCAGGAGAACCTCTCTGACCTCCTCCCCACAGCCCTTCTAATGCACCCCAGGATGCCCTTGGCCTACTTGGCCACCAGAGCACATTGCTGGCTCATGAGCACCCTCCCCCCCCGAGAGCCTTTTCCCCTTCCCTGCTCTCCAGCAGCTCAGTCCCAACCTCTCCTGCTCCCTGGGCTTGTTCTTTCCCAGGTGCAGGACCCTTCCCTTGCCCTGGTTGAATTTCATCCACTTTCTCCCTGCCCAGCTCTCAGCCTCATGCCGGCAGCACAACCTCCTCTCAGCACAGCTTCTGTAATCCCAGCCACTTCCTTTCCTAAATCTCTCTCCCACCTGACTTCTCTACCCTCTTGTTCTGCGAGCCCAAGCTCGAGTGGCTTTTGCAGCCTCCTCCTGGCCCAGAGCTGTCAGGGGGCACTGCCTTTACTGTCTGCCTGCAGAGCTGCCTCCCAGAGCCACTTTGCTCTGCAGGATGCTGTGCAGCCCATCAGCAGCTGGGTTTTCGCTTCTCTGCTAAAGTAGGACACAAAATCTGCTCCGTATCTCCTCTGAGTGTTGCAGGGACCATGAGAGTGGAGGAACCCTGGATCTTAGAGGTCATTTTACTGCTCACTTCCTGTGACTGACTCCCCCAGAGATTCAAGAAGGAGGGGAAAAAACCCTGAATTTCCTTTCATTTCAGTCTGATCACCAGGATGCAGCTCCTGCTCCCCTGGAGGGGTTCCTGACTTGCAAACAGCTCTCTGAAATGCAGCAGGACTGAAGAAGAGGAAGCTAAGAAAGAGAATTCCCCCTCCTGCAGCCTCATTTGGAGCTATGCTTGGGCACCTGAGCAGGAGAGGAGAAGCAGAACTTGTGCTTGGGCACCTTAGTAGAACAGAGGAGAAGCAGAACTTGTGCCTGGGCACTTGAGTAGAACAGAGAAGCAGAACTTGTGCTTGGGCACCTGAGCAGAAGAGAGGAGAAGCAGAACTTGTGCTTGAGCACCTGAGTAGAACAGAGGAGAAGCAGAACTTGTGCTTGGGCACCTGAGTAGAACAAAGGAGAAGCAGAACTTGTGCTTGGGCACCTGAGCAGAACAGAGGTGGAGCAGAACTTGTGCTTGGGCACCTGAGTAGAACAGAGGAGAAGCAGAACTTGTGCTTGGGCACCTGAGTAGAACAGAGGAGAAGCAGAACTTGTGCTTGGGCACCTGAGCAGAACAGAGGTGGAGCAGAACTTGTGCTTGGGCACCTGAGTAGAACAGAGGAGAAGCAGAACTTGTGCTTGGGCACCTGAGTAGAACAGAGGAAAAGCAGAACTTGTGCTTGGGCACCTGAGCAGAACAGAGGTGGAGCAGAACTTGTGGCCTGAGCACAGGCAACACCCAGAGAGGAGCAAACCTGCAAACCGTAGGGCCCCAGGGCGTCCACCCGCTCAGGACAGGCTCTGCCTTCATTTCTTGCTTCCTCCAGCTGGCGAGGCTCTCTCCAGCAGCTTGCCCAGGGCCCAGCTCCAGGTGGCACATGCAATGGGGCAGGCCTCTGTCGGGCACCTGCCCAGAGCAAACAATACTCAGCAGGATGGAAAAGCCTCTCCTGCTCCCGGAGCTGCCTCGGATCTCTGCTGGCATCAGCTGCGGCAGGAGGGCACCACCTGAGCCTGCCCTGCCCACGCACCACCTGCTGCCGGGCACAGGGAGCTGCTGGGCAGCCGTGGGGATGTGCCTGTCCCTGCTGGGCATCATCCTGGGTGTGTGGGGGCTGTGCAGAGAGCCAGCAGTCGCTGCAGTGTCCTGCACATCTGCGGTGAGAAGAAGAGGGTCACGGAGTGGAAAAGGCAGCAGGGGAGGTCTGTCCATCCACACTGGGGACATCTCCTGGGTTTGGGGCAAAGGAGAAGTGAGGGAGCAGGAAACTCCATGCCCCCATCACCTGCTGCCCTGCAGGCACCACCTCCCTGGGGACTGTCATGGGCTCACAGGCTGTTAGGGGTTAGAAGGGACCCACAGAACTCATCCAGTCCAAGCCCCCTGCCAGAGCAGGACCATCCAAGCTAGCTCAGGGCACACAGCAACACATCCAGACAGAGTCTGCAAAGGCTCCACACAAGGAGACTCCACAACCTCTCTGGGCAGCCTGTGCCACTGCTCTGGGACCCACCCAGGCAAGAAGTTGCCTCTTGTGTGGAGCTGCAACCTCCTGTGCTGCAGCTTCCATCCATTGCTCATGTCCTTGCCATGACATTAAGAAGACCTCCTGGGCACATCTCTCCTGGGGCCAGCCAAGGAGGTTGTTCTGATTCCACAGGACCAGGAGTAAACCTCTCACAGCCAGGGAACCCCCCTCGGGGTGACCTGAACCTCCCTCCTGCTACAGTCCTTTGGGAAAGGCAATGCTGACCCAGGCTGCACCCAGAGCCCTTCACAGCACCTCTGGCCTGAGAGCTGCACCAGAGTGTGTGGGCAGAGCAGGCCTGGCTCAGAGGGTCCAGGGCGCTTCTGCTAGGGGCAACAACTGGCCTGGCACGGGTGCCATCGGTGGGGGTGTCACATACAGCCCCTGGCACCACTCGCTGGGCACCAGCCCCAGCAGGGAGTGAGCTGTGTGCCTCTGCCCAACCCTCTGCTGCTGTGGTGCTGGGGACAGCCCAGCACGAGGGGACACGGACACCCAGGGGGCAACCACGGGAGGGGACAGGGCACAGCCCTCCAGGGTGGCACCTTCCACCCACAACGTCTGCACCAGAGACATACCCCCGGGAGAGCCACCGAGTGTCTGCGACCACTGGAGCTGCGTGGGGACAGGGAGGCTCTGGCTGGAGGACAGCAGCAGCTGGGAGCATGCAAGGCAAGGAGCAGCCTGCAGAGGCCAAAACACAGGTGCCCTTCCCACCATCACTGGTGCCCATCCCACTGCCAGTGGGCAGGCTTGAAAAAGAAGCCACCAAACCCTCCTCGGCTGCCATGTGTGCTGTGAAGGACACCCAGGGAAGCCAACACTCTGGGACCCAGGGCACCTGAGCTCTGGAGCCACCGCAGAGTGGACAGCAGAGAGCGGAGCTGCCCTGGCAGTGCTGCGACGTGCAGCCCTTTGGGGGGGCCTGTGCCCAGCACTGACAGCACCTCAGGAGCTTCCTCCTTTGAATGAGATCTTGTGGGCAGCAGAAAGCAAAGGTGTGAGTGGCCTCCCTGCTGGGCCAGCTGATGACAGGGCAGGGAGAAGCGGAGCTGGCTCCTGTAACACGCCAGAGCAGCAGCTCCTCCAGCTGCGGGACCCCAGGGCTGGCAGGGCGCTGGCACAGCCACGCTCACACCCAGCTCTGCCCTGCTCTTGCGGCTGCACAGGAGCAGTCCCCACGGCCCTGCGTGCGGCAGCTTCACCCCGTGGGACGAGAAAGAGCCACGGAGGGTCCCCCGGCGGGCACAGCAGGGAGGGCACAGGGCGAGGGGCACACACGGGACCCGCTCAAAGGCGGCCTCGGGCCGGGCAGGGAGCTGCCAGGGGGCTCTGAGGCAGCCCCGGGGCTGGGAGTGAAGCTGCCTTCGGCTGTCAGTGACAGGCAGGCAGAGCTCGCCCAGGGTCCGGAGCCCCTCCCGGCTTTATTGTGGCCGCAACCCCGCGGCAGGGACCGCCAGACCGAGCCGCACACAGGGGACCTCCCGGGGCACC
>VWZI01006529.1:0-12278 GCA_013396835.1 Psilopogon haemacephalus
TTGGAACTGGATGAGCTTTGAAGTCTTTTCCAACCTAAACCATTCCATGATTCTATGATTCTATACCTTTGGCTTTCTTTGCCACCTGGGCACACTGCTTCCCCATATTCAGTTGCTTGTCAATTAGACCCCTCAGGTCTCTTTTTGCCAGTCAGCTTTCCAGCCACACTTCCCCAAGTCTGTAGTGTTCCTTGGGGCTGTTGTGACCCACATGCAGGACCTGGTATTTGGCCTTGTTGAAACTCATCCTGTTTATGTGGCCCATCCATCAAATCTATCCAAGTCCCTCTTTAAAGCCTACCTATCCTTGTGGAGATCGACACTCCCACCTAAATTGGTGTCATCTGCAAACTTACTGATTCTTCTTATACAACAATTTATTACTTTTTTGAGAAGTTCATGGACATGGAAAACTCTTATTTGCTAAGGGGACCCCAGCATGTGCTATTCCATTTAAACTAGAGTATCTAGCTGTAAATGAACTTCTCCTTCAGAGTTCACAGGATGTTCACATTGGCTCAATTTCTTTAAGAAAGCATCAGTACCATTTTTTTGTTGTTTTGCCTTAGCGCAGTTGATATCTCAAAAGTACTGCAGAAGATTATTTTTTGTTTGGTTTAGTCATTTTGGGAAGTTTTCCTATGTGGAATGGTCATCTATACGTATATCATGATTACCTTACTTTAGAGAAGTTTAAAAAAAAAAAAAAATTATACCAAATTTTAAACATCAGTCTGTTTCCTTTGTTAGCAAAACAAACAAAAGCAGCCCAAGTAAAAGATTTTCTTAACTCTGAAGGAACATTATCTGCCTCTGCAAAAAAAAAGAGTCGAAAACTCAGCTGCTGTGGCTCAGTATTGACATTTCCTGTGTCACCTCTTTCCCATGAAGTGCTGGATGGAAAACGGTCTCTGAAGTGAGTAAATAAGGGCAAAGATTTCTCGCAGCAGCAGAGAATTTATTTGCATCTCAAAAGAATTTGCCAGAGCTGCAGAAGAATTGGCTTGCTACCTAAATTGTGCCGCTCTGAAACCATTTAAAGACTGCTCAACTGCTGGTGTTAGTAACAAGAAGAAGTTTGCATACCTTGTATATCAAATCCTTAGGCCCTCGTGGTGTCAGGTGGTGGGGAAAGTCCACCGTGTTTGCTCAATGCTTGTGGGTTTTGCTTTCCATCAATATTCTGTCACAGAGACCCTCCAAAACATTTGAGTAGACTACATTCAACCCTAATGCAGACAGCGTCTCCTGATCTCGCTTACCAAATGATAGCTGCAACTATTTCAGACACCCTGTCATCATATAACATTCCTCTGGCTGCAGTTCATTTGTTTACATGGAAAACATCTCATGTATTTTAGGATTTTTTTTTCTTTTTTTTCCCCATGTGATGTGGCAGGGGAAAACAAAGGTTGCCTTCTATTTGCAAAGAGAAATACCTACATTCACCAAGTTGCCCTTCAGAAATACTGTCCAATACTCTCAGAAAAGTTTGCTTTGGATTTTAGGACGTTTTGCAGCAAGAAGTCTGAGAGTGGCATGTGCAGCCATGACAATAGCTTGCTGTCTTTGATATGGACCAATATCAGCTGCTTCACAAAAAGTTACAACTGGCCACAGAAATGTTCTTCTTGACCCATGTTAATTAGACGTTGGTATCTGCCTTGAGGTACTCCTCAAACTCCACAAACTCCTGTAGCCTTCCAGAAATACTTATTTTGGATGTTCTCATTCTCCACACACGTTGATGACTTCTTTAGAATTCTGCTGGACTCTTGACCTAAATGATACTTCATGGCCTGAATTCCAGGCTGACTGCATGTTCTGGGTAGTTATTTCACTCATATTTCATTCCCCACACCACATTTGGAAAGCAAAATTTTGGTTAAGCAGCTAGCTGTGTATACCAGCTCTACACTGATGGGTTTTGGGTTTTTTTTTGGTTTGGTTTTGGGTTTTTTTTAGTGTAAGAGAGACTCACCAAGAACAACAGTACAAAGATTAACCTACTGAAAAAAAGAGATATCTGGAGAGACTAACCTAAAAAGAAAGAGATCTGGGGAGAAGTCTGAGAGGGCATCTAATCAGTGTATATAAACAGATGTTTTTCTGAGTTTTAGCCGGGGTTTTAAAAGGTGGGGGGGCAGGTCACTGCAAACCCACTACAGCCGAGTGTCAAGAAGAAAGGGACAAGATTTTCTCATTTGTGCCCTGTGATAGGACAAGGTGTAATGGATGTAAACTACAGCACAGGAAGTTCCACCTCAACTTCTTTACTGTAAGGCTCACAGAACACTGGAATAGGCTTCCCAGAGTGGTTGTGGAGTCTCCTCCTCTGGAGAATTTCAAGACTTGTCTGGCTGCGTTCCTGTGCAAGCTGCACTAGGTTGTGGTCCTGCCCTGGCAGGGGGGTTGGACTCAAAGATCTGCAGAGGTCCTTTCCAACTCCTAACATCCTGTGATCCTATGATCTTATTCAATAGTTAATAAAATCAGCAATATTTCTGTTTTTCAATGAAAGTGTGCCTCGATCAACATTGTAGCATTAAGATTGAAGGCAACAAAAGAAAGATTAGGCCAAATACCGAAAGTGTGTTTTGGTTATGAATATGATAGAAGCAAAACATGATGTCTCTTGGTTTTGATTGCAGTGCATGCATCTAATAGTTAATGTTTGTTTCATGTCACTTGTTTTAAAAGAAAACAGGACCTCCTTACATATCACCAGTTCACTTCTGTGTTGGAAGCTTTGAAAATGTCTTGCACAAGCTCAGTGTTTTACACCCATACTGAATCTCTTAAAGACATAGGAGTTAAAGTCCTGTGCCAAGCGGTTAAAGAAAAAAAAAGCAATAAATATGTACAACGAAGTTAATAACATAAAGCTAAGATTTTATTGTGCCTTTATCCTGAAGATTTTTGCAGGTGTCACTTATGAATCTTTCTGCTTAGCAGGTGTTGAATGCCACTGAATTAGAATGATAGTAGGTTACACTGTGTCTTCATTCCTTTGTGTGATACAAATAAAATGCAGAGCACAGGAGAACTTTGCTTACTATAGTGATCTTCAGTATCTGCATGTTTGTTTGCTATCTGATTTGGAAGCTGATGCTTCCTCAACATCTGCAGAATAAAAGCTGCTTATGTGATCAGTGCTGTACTAAGGCTGGGGGTTATGGGGGCATTTGCTCTAGAGAGATTAAGGCCTGCGTGGCATTGCCTCAGTGCTGCACAAATAGGTAGATATTTCATGGGTAAAAAATGCAGCTGGAACCTACTGGTGACTTTGAGGCCAAGCAGCTGCAGAAAATACCCCTTTCTGGGAGCATTCATCTGACTGCTCGTCTCCTTCGCTGACTTACTGCGTATTCTAGCTCCTGCACCTGCTTATCCACAGCTCCTACTTTTCTTGGCTCTCTTTTCCCTTGTATTTTCAAAACTTATTGCCTTCTCAGACAATGCCATTTAAAACAGTTTGTAAAGCCAGAGATGGCTGAGATAACCCAAATTTTGCAAGGAATCTAACTCTGTCTCTAGTCATGTTCCTTTTTTTCTGTTTTCCATTTGTCGTTCATCAGGGCTTCAGGATAAAGCCTGTGTTATTTTGCTGTTTGCAAATTATCTACCATAACAAGGTACAGTTCACATTTTTGTCAATCTTCAAAAGTAATATATGGTTCAGACACTACAATTCACCACTAAGTGTTCCTAAGGGAACAGGATGCCCAGAGAAGTGGTTGAGTTGCCATCCCTGAAAGTGTTCAAGGAGTGTGTAGATGTGGCACTTTAGAATATGGTTTATTGGTCATGGTAGTTGGGCTATGGTTGGACTTGATGACTGTGATGGTTTGAACTAATTGGAGGATTTTAACAAGAAATTAGGTTATAGGCTGAGAAAGGAAAACATTGATGATTCTACTTTGCTCATAGGTTACTGAAATGGTATAAATGTTAGAACCAAAACATAGATAAGACAGAGCTGTTTGCGCTTTGCTCACTGCTGCATCTCTCTCCTTTCTTAGCTGGATCTGTGTAACTTCACTAACTAGTTTCCTGCTGCTAACCCCCCTGGCCGATCTACCTTGTTTGAGAGCATATAAGACAGTGAGATAAAACTGGGAAGTGGTAGGGTAGTTGGAAACCCCTCTTAGGGACTCTGATCTCTGAGAGGTGTGTGGTGTTTCAGTATTACTGTTTCACTGTATATGTCTTTAACTATCTGTTATACATTGTAAATATCTGCTTGTATATTGTGCAAAGCTGTAAATAGAAAGCTTCATTCCTTAAATTCCAGCCCAGTCTGAGTCTAGCCTGGGCAATTTCAGGGTATGTAATGAGGTGGGTAACTGGTGAACCACCACAATGATCTTGAAGGTCTTTTCCAGCCTTAGTGATTCTATCATTCTATGATTCCATGGTTCATCTGGGTAGTAATCCCATTTTAAAAACTGCATGTACAAATGCCTTTGTATTTTGACTAATTAGTGTTATTCAGGGTGGTGCTTTACTGTTTTGCATACTGTCTTGTTTTGTTATCTGAAGTTGGAAAGCTAAGATTTACCTGAAGTCATTGCAGAGTTTCAGTTCACAGCTGCAACAGTATGAGGGAGGCTGGCTGTAATCCTGAGGGCTTCCATTCTTTAATTGTGAATTCTCACTGTGTACTATGAGGTATTTTGGATGAGGCATTTGCAAGAGACAAGGAAAGGGTCAATTAACAAACTAATACTAGTCACATAATGCTGACCCAGAGCATCCCAAAGAAATGGCCCTCAGAGTGAGAGGGCAGATTCAGAGTAAAAGCAAGAATGAGAATCCTGGTTAAAAGCAGGGATCAATGTGCTCACACCAGTATGAAGTACATCTTTTCTTTCACAGGGGCTGAAAGTGGGTTGTGAATTGTATTGGATGCTGCCTCCCGTGATTTTTAGAGTTAGCCTGGAGTCCACGAGCACTGAGACTTTCTAAGACATTATCCTCCCCTAAGCCTATTCAGACCAAATTTCTTGTCTGATTCCTTTTCTCCTATAAGATCTTTGTTTATAATTGTTTTGCACTAAATCTGTGTGTCACCTTTGATTAAGAGAAAGAGAAGGATGGGAGATGTACAAAAACCAGACATCTAGGGGTACGGTCATGCATTGCCCTGTAAGACTGGGAACTGGCTCCTGTGCTTCAAATATGAAAACCGTGGCTATATTGTACAGCAGAGAGTCAGCATTTCTCTGTAAGAGATGGAAGGAGAGAAAATAGCAGAGAGCTCTTCCTTCACTATGTTGAGAAAGTAACTTGGGGTCCAGGTGGGAAGGAGGCAACTTGACTACAAAATTAAAAGGGAATAGTCTAACAATAAGAAAGAAAACAGAGGTTCCAGAGGTCTGATTCTTGTCATGTATGTACTGGGAGGAGCAATGGGCATCTAAAGTATTAGGTATTATCTTTCAAGTAGTGGAAACTGTAATAATGCCCAAAGAAAATGTTGATGCTGCCTGAGTTTCTGGCCCTCTTCAGTTTTCTATTACTCGCTGCTGAAATGCAGACAATTAAAAGAAGCTCAGAAAAGTTTACTGTAAAGAACCAAGCTAGGAAAAAAGTGACGATACACCTCAGCCTTAGATAGTTCAGCTTCATAGCAACTAAGAGCTAAGTGGACAAATACTCCAAACTGGAATAATAGTGCATAGGTCTGGGCAATAGAATGAGGAGAGTGAATTTAGGGTAAGCTAAACACTAGGCTAAATATGTATTATAAGAGAACAGATGACTCATTCAAATCACTGGGTAATTTTTCCAGGTATGTCAATAGGACCAACATTTCAATTTGGTTTTCCTTGAAAATATTTGCCATACTGACATTCTGTAGAGTCAGAATGTGTAGTCCTTCTCTTGACAAATATTTTGGTTTTCGTGCAATCCTTTTGAAGTCAGGAGGCTACTCATTGTTTGAGGAATTCATAACATGATAGTGGAGGAGTCCTTTTTCTAATGGGGAAAGAAGTGATTCTCTGTTCCACTCTTGGTGTTTTGGATAGTATAGCTCACAGCCATGGCAACTATGATGATTTGTTTTCATGATGTTGAAATTGTTGCCTAAAGCCACCTTCTGCATAATTCAGCATTTGATTTTTCATCTGGAGGAAGGATAGGGTAGAAGAGAGAGACGTCTCATTTTTTTCTTTAGTTGAAGTTTTGTTTTCACAAATAATAACAAGTACATTAGCCAAAGATCTAAAAATATAATTAGGGATTAAGTTACTTTCAGAATTCTTTAATTCTGTGGTGTCATTAAAAACAAGGAAGATTTTATATAGGCAATACACAAAATTAGTCTTGTCTGTACCTGTTATAAATGTATGTGGTAGCAATAAGATTTTTTTAATATAAGAAATGATAAGCAAATCTCTCCATTTATGTATACTAGGAAAATATCTGTTTGTTGAGTACATGCTGAGCATTTCTCCTGCCTTTTCTCAGAACAGGCCCTTGTCTTTCTGTGGTTAGCCAAACTGTATACCTGGTTTGTCTAGTTTAAAGGTTACTTGATTTAAGTAAACCTTTGTACTTTTCATATATACTTCTGGCCAGGTGAGCATTACTAACATAGTGTTTTTCATCTTGATATTTCCAGTTTCATTTAAATCATTCATATGTGCAGCCCTGGATCGTTATTAAGTCTGCAGAGTTAGGACACTTAGAAGGAAAACCTCTTTCTTCTGCTCCTGTCAGTGACAAGAGTACTGGTTAAAATAGTGTCAAAGCATTTTAGTAGAGGCAGAAATGCAATAGAATCTGGTCATCACCTCTAAGATCTGTTTTTACAATCTAGCACTAGGTAGTGGAACTGAGCTGGCTGACAAGGACTCTAAAACTTGGCTAAATTCATCTCTCCTAAGGCAAGGCAAGATCTCTATGTCTAGGGGTGGCAGAAGGCAATAAGTAGTTTAAGTTGTTTTTTTGTTAACTCTGACCATTTGTATTGTGCAGTTTATGAGTTGACACCAAAACAAGTTGTGTTTCAGTGCTGTAGCAGTGGCTGTGGGTTGCTAGGCAAAGGAAAGAACAAACCCAAAGGTTGGGTTAATAGCAATAGATAACCTCTTAAAGTATCTTGATTATCAGAAGTGCACCTAGAATCAAACTGTAAGTCTCACAGATTCATGTTCTGTTATCTTACTCCTCATGGTTGACTCCTCTGCCCCTAAACAGCTAAGTTCTATAGAATAGAATAGAATTAGCCAGGTTGGAAAAGACCTCCAAGATCATCCAATCCAACCTAGCATCCAGCCCTATCCAATGGCACTAAGTGCTCCATCCAGTCTTTTCTTGAACACCTCCAGAGATGGTGACTCCACCACCTCCCTGGGCAGCCCATTCCATTGCCAGTCACTCTCTCTGTGAAGAACTTTCTCCTAATATCCAGCCTATACCTCCCTGGCACAATTTGAGACTCTGTCCCGTCATTCTGTTGCTGTTTGCCTGGGAGAAGAGACCAACCCTCACCTGGCTACAACCTCCCTTTAGGTAGTTGTAGACAGCAATGTGGTTACCCCTGAGTTTCCTTCTCTCCAGGTTAAACAACCCCAGCTCCCTCAGCCTCTCCTCACAGGGCTGTGCTCCAGGCCCCTCACCAGCTTTGTTGCCCTTCTCTGGACATGCTCCAGTACCTCAACATCTCTCTTGAATTGAGGGGACCAGAATTGGAACACACGTCAACACACGTCAATATTTATGACACAGCTGTTTAAATTACCTCTCACATATGTGCTTTATACATGTTGATTCTGCTTAGCTATATCTGTTCAAGTTTCAGTTGTTCTTACCTGGCATATTTGTAATCTACAACCTCGACACCTGAGGAGCCATTCCTCATAGTTTATAGGCTCAGTTCCGCTGTGCACACAAATTGAAAGTGGGATTTATTTAGGAGTGAGAACAAAGACTCATCCATCAACCTGAAAGCTACAGGGCTTCCATTTATTCAGCTCTTAACTTTCTTCTTAGCCAGGTAGAGAAGGAGGCGAGAGGCAGACCCAGTAGAAAAATTATTTACTCGGAGCAACTGGAATTAGATTAGCTGTTAGAAAACACCGAAGTAGTACAACAGTAGGTTTAATGAAGGTGTTAAGGGAGCATGAGTACACTGATTGAGGGGTTTTGAGGAACTATGTTGTGGTTTGAGGAGTTCCAGTTTATCCCAAATTTCTCCTGAAAACTACAGAGACCAAGATCTGTGCCAGGGGATGAACTAGTTGCCCCCAGATAATGTAATTATGTTATTGTAGTGGTTTAGCAGTTATCTGACCCCCCACCTTTATAAACCTCGGCTAAGACTCAGAAAACACTGGAAGTTAATGAATGAAGCTTTATATTCACAGCAATGCACAATATACAAGCAAATATTTACAAGGTGTAACAGATATTTACAGATATATGCAGTAAAAAGGTAATACAGACACCACACCCCTCCCAGAGACCCAAATCTCTAAGAGAGGAATAACCAACCACCCCCTACCACCTTTCCCCCCTTCCCCAGTCTTATCTCACCACCTATTGATGCTGCAGATAAACTGAAGTAGATCGGTCAGGGGGATTAGTGATGGAAAGGAGTTAGTAGTTTTACTCTGAATTAACTACCAAGACAAAGGGAAAGGAGACCATGCAAGAGAAGCAGCCGCAGCACCGAATGGTCAGAAGCCGTCTGCTATCTGTTGTTTTCAGAACAGTTCTTAAAAACAACTTTTTTTCTCTCTCAGTAAAACTTGGTGAAGTGACACACTGTGTTTACCTCTCTCAGCCAGTAGTCTAATTTCTCACTCAAATTCTCCAATTAGCTCAAACCAACACAGTTATTCAATCCCACAAATCCTGCAAACACTTTAAAAGTAAGCAGCAAGGTCAATTCTTTCTTTTTTTTCCCTTTTCTTTTTGACTCTCTGGAGGTATATCCTTATCTGGTAACTATGTAGGAGTACCCTGTAAAACAAGGCCTTTAAGGCTACAGACCACATAAATCCAGCCCATTTGGGGCCTAACTGGAAGACAATGGGGAATGGGAGAAAATGAACACTGGGGTTTTGGTGGATTTGGATTGGCTAGGGGGAAGGTTTTGAGGGAATTCTCATGTATCCTGTATCTGTATTAGGTGTTAAAGATACATGTATGCCATGTCTTTTCTTGCACGTTTTAAATACAACCTTTCTGTATTCCTCTCCAATTCATCAAGTATTATTATTTTAGGCCCTTTTTTCCATAGAAAAAGAGTAAAGTAGAATAATCTCAGTCTGTCCTCCTCTTGCAGTAAAGCCTGTGACTTTTTAAAATGTGTGAAAGTAGTTAGAGAAGCAGGAAACATTATTGCAGGTATTCAAACAGTGGAATATTCTACTAACTGGGTTTAACGGCATCTATGTCTTCATACCCCACTGTTGGGAAAGGAAGGAATGGGAAAAGGTTACATGTCCCTGTACTGGATGTATTCTGCTCAGGAATAGGCTCTATACATCTTACTTGTGAGGTCCGAAGCAAGTTTTCTTCCATAAAGGTATTCCCAATGTAATCTTTTGGCAAGTTCTCCCTTGAGTGTGGTGTGTTGGTGGTCATATCCTGAGACCAATCCCCTGAATTCAGGGCAATTTTAGAATGAGTCTGAGCCTTCAGAGGTGGTTACCAGCCCTCACCCTTCAGAAACCTGATGAAGTTATTGGGGACACACTGCCTATCCTACTCCCTGGTTATCAAGTTCCCCAAGGGCATAAGGGTTTAGAGGAGGGCTATACGTGGGCCAGCACTCTCGGGACACTAGGGAACAAGAAGAGAATATTAATATCAGGAAACCAAATACTGATTTGCAGATCATCAGCTGTCATGTACCTATGCATAAACTCACATGATGGCATCTGTAATGCTAGTTCTGAAAGTTACAGATATCTGACCTAATTTTCTCAGACAGGTCTTCAATTATCGCTCTCTGACTAAATCTCTGGAGAATGTTATAACCTTCAGGAAAGATAAACCACAAGGATGGGATGGGGAATGGAAAAGGGGCAGCTGCCTGCAGTGAAAGATGAAGTGGATGGCTGAATAGGGGAAACAGTCTCTATGTGATGGCTGTCTGCTCTACAAGAAGTTGGTGAGAATAACTTTTCAAGGAAAAGGAAGAGAGATTTTTTTCCAGTGAATAAAAGGCTAGCAAACTGCTAAGTATGTTTTGAAAAAACCCACACTGACTTGTTATGTAATGAACATTTAAATGAGATGAAGATTAAGACTTTATAAGAATATCAAGGTTTCTCTAAAACTGTCTCAGAGGAAGCTCTGGTAGTCAAAATATATTGTTAATACTTGCTAATTTTTGCTATCTCCAGCATTAAACAATTTAGGTTGAAATTACTGACACCTGTCCCACCAAGTTTTTATGTTAGCCGAACTCAAGAGGCAAAGTCCTTTATTACCAGAGTCACAGAATTAGCCAGGTTGGAAACAACCTTCAAGGATCATCAACTTCAACCTATCACCTAACCCTTCTAATTAACTAAACCATGTCACTAAGTGCCTCATTCAGACTCCTCTTAAACACCTCCAGGGATGGAAACTCCACCACCTCCTTGGGCAGCCCAATGGGCAATCACTCTTTCTGTGAAGAACTTCTTCCTAACGTCCAACCGAAACATGCCCTGGTGCAGTTTGAGACTGTGTTCTCTTGTTCTGTCACTGGGTGCCTGGGAGAAAAAAACAACCCCCACCTGGCTACAGCCTTCTTTCAGGTAGTTGTAGAGAGCGATAAGGTCTCCCCTGAGCCTTCTCTTCTCCAGGCTGAGCTATTGTGGTATCAGCACTTCAGGGGCCATGGTGGTGCAAGGATATGTGAGAGGCCAAGCTAATAGGGAAACACGTAGTTTCCTTGGATAGCTGAGGAAAACAGACAAGATTTACAGTTCACATGCCTTTCCTAGCCAGAACTCCAATAGTCAAGCTGAGTGAGGGACAAGCTCAAGCATTCAGTTCATAGCAATGCCTGAAATTGCTAAGCAAAATTTGAGAGCCTGATTGCTTGCGGTGCTGTCTCCCTCCACCTGCTGTTTGCTCTGTCTCCTGCAGTGACAAGATAAGCCACCACTGAAGTGTATATGCACACGAGCAGGGGGCAAATTTGGCAGGCAATGCTTGTCTTTCGTTGCAGAACACATTCAAATCCATGAAAGAAGATCACTATAAAAGACGCTGGTATTTATTTTATGGTATTACTAGTACACCAGCTGCTAGACATGTGTGACATCATCTGAAATGATCTCAATGAGATTTGCTATTTGTTCTGGGCACTGACTGCTTGGATAAACCTCGTGCAAGATTGGTGCGTGCAGAATGATCTGGGCAAAAATAATTGCCTTATTGAAAGTGCAAGTAAAGTATGTTATTAGATTTCAACTCTAATAAATTAGCCCAGGCAGTAAGCCTTGAAATTAAACTCAAGCGCATGATACATTTTGAATAATTTCAATATTGCTTCTTTTTCTCCTCAAAGGGTAACTAAAACATATCCTTCCTTCCTCAGTTGCTTTTCAGAAATATTCAAACATTCTATGATATGACCAAACTTTAAGTTCTATGTGAGCTTTTGGAGGCTCGGGGGGGACCATATCGCTGATTACAACTACCTGAAGGGAGGTTGTGGCCAGGTGGAGTTGGTATCTTCTCTCAGGGAACCAGTTGGCAGAATGAGGGGACACAGTCTCAAGCTGCACCAGGGGAAGTTTAGGCTGGATGTTAGGAAGAATTTCTTCACAGAAAGAGTGGTTGGCTATTGGAATGGGCTGCCCAGGGAGGCAGTGGAGTCCCCGTCGTTGGAAGAGTCTAAAAACAGACTCAAAGTGACACTTGGTGCCATGGTTTAGTTGATTACGTGATGGTGGGTGATAGGTTGGACTTTATGATCTTGAAGGTCTTTTCCAACCTGACTGATTCTGTGATTTATTTCAATATGTTTTTTCATCGTTAATATCAGATTTGTTTTCACTTCCAAACAGATGAAGTATAAAAAATCAATTCGTCGCAAAAAAAATTACTTTGCGGTGTGATTGCAAAGCCCCAGAGCAGTCAACACTACCACAATTCATGTAGCCTTTTGTTCTGAGTGAACGTTTAAACCACTTCATCTGACTTTGATATCCATGGATAACATCAAAAACAAGGAGCACAAATATGAATAAAGCTTGTAATGGGAACGTCTGAATTACTGCAGCTTCTTTTTTTTTTTTTTTTTTTTTGTTGGTTTTTGTTTT
>VWZI01006529.1:17247-27711 GCA_013396835.1 Psilopogon haemacephalus
TACCACCTTTCCCCCCTTCCCCAGTCTTATCTCACCACCTGTTGATACTGCGGATAAGCTGTAATAGATTGACATGGGGGGTTAGTAATAGGAAGGAGTTAGTAGTTTTGCTCTGAGTTAGCTACCAAGACAGAGACAAATTTCTCACTCAAATTCTCCAATTAGCTCAAACCAACACACCCAAATAGTCATATGTAGGCATCTACATGTGTAACTCTGTGAGTCTGTGTGTGCCTATGCCAGGTTTCTATGATGTATCAGCAGTGCGAAGAAGTTGTCACTCCTAGATGTGAAATCAAGTGGATATCATATCTTGCTGAGACTTTTGAGTTCCATTTTATACATGTTACAGGTAATTAGCTACCGTATTAAAAATAACATTTAAAAAGAAGACCACTAAAAGGATACTAAAACACACTTAGCTGGAAGACTGAAGATGGAATATGGGAGGGGGGTGAGGAGAGAGAAGTTGACAAGCTAAAGCAAACATACAAGAACTGTCTACAGATGCTTATATTCCTGGACAGAGTTGTGATTCATGAATGCTGGAGAGATTCAACAAGGCTAAGTATTCAGTGCTGCACTTGGGCCACAAATGTAATGTTATAGGCTTAGGGAATAGTGGCTGAAGAGCTGCCTGGTGAAGGACACAAGGCTTGATCGACAGGTGGCTAAATATAAGCCAGCAGTGTGTTCAGGTGGCCGAGAAGCCCAATGGCATCCTACCTGGCATCAGGAACAGTGTAGCTAAAAGGTCTAGGGATGTGAATTGTCCCACTTGACATTTGTGAGGCCATACCTTGAGTATTGTGTTCAGTTTTAGGCCCCTCTCTACAAGAAGGACATTCAAGTGCTGGAGCACACCCAAAGAAGAACAGCTAATTAGGAAGAATGTCCGAGGGAAGTATGTTGTTTAGTGTGGAGAAGAGGAGGCTGAGGGAAGAGCTCATTGTCCCCTACAACTACCTTAAAGGAGGTTGAAGTGAGGTGGGGATCAGTCTCTTCTCACATGCAGCAAGTGACAAGACAAGAAAAATGGCCTCAGGTTGTGTCAGTGAAAGTACAGGTTGGACATTAGGAAAAAGTTCTTCACAGAATGGGTCATCAGACATTGGAAGAGGCTACCCAGAGAAGTGATGGAGTCACTATGCCTGGAGATATTTAAAAGACATATTGATGTGGCACTTAGGAACATGATTTAGTGGTAGCAGATCAGCAGTAGCGGTGGGATTGTGAGCTCTAGGTGAGAGTGTGGATTTGGAGATATCAAAGGTCTCTTCCAACCTCAAAATTTCCATGATTCTATGAGTTCATGGCATGATCTGCAGGTGATACATTCAAATGATTTGTTGTTTTTTTGTACGTGCTTCCTTTGTCACTACTTCCCTGTACTGTCTCATGCTTCTCAGTTATTCTACTCTTTGTGCCTTTTCAGCTCTTCCTGAAGCCTGGACACTAGTAGGAAGGCAATTAGCACCCAAACTCACAAGATTCTTCATTAAATAGTAAAGGCAGTTGCAGGATTAGCCCAGATGACAAGAAAATCTTTAGATATCTTTTTAGTGTCGTGGCCGTTTGACCTAGATTTCTAGCTCAGATGTGGAAAACAAAACCTTAGAAGTGGAAGCTCTGAGTGGAGAGGTGAACATTCTAGGGATAGGCAATATAATAGCAACAGTGCATAAGTCAATATAATTGCATTGGAGCATCAAGAGCCTTATGTCTGGAAGCACAGCCTGTACCTTCCCCTTGCTGTTTCTGCTGCTGTCTTCCCCCCCACTGCTGTTCTGGCTGCTGCTGCTTTTGCCACTCCACTGCCACTTGGCCTCTTCCCCATTTTCCTTAAGGTTATTATCTTTTCTGCAGTAGTTTACTCTCCTTATGCTGTTATATTTAGTTTAAACCATAAGAAATACAATTTCATTTTTCCTGACTTAAAAAAAAATAAAATTCCATGTTGTAGTGAGTTTACTCTGCCTGGGGAGGGATCTGCTCTAACCTGGTACAAGTCTGAAATCTAGCAGAGTTCTGCTGTGTGTTTTCTGGCTAGAAGATCTGATTGAATTGCAGCTTGGATAATTTTGATGCTGGAAGTGACATATGGCTACCTAGCCCTTGAAGATGCTTCTGCCAAATTTCATGTTTATGCTCTGAAGTTTTTAGACACTAGAATTCATTAGTGAAACATTTGCAAGAGCTTAGCAACAGAAGCAAAGTTGTATTTCTTCAGCCATTCTGAAAGAAAGAGATTAATTTTTTTCCTGTATTTCAAATGAGGAAAACCAAAAAGTGAATGTCGATACAGTAAAGAGAAGAAAACCAACTTGGATAAGAGAATAACTTCATCAATTGTGGTTAAATTTGAAAGCAATTTGATCTGTTTCATTGTGATAATTAATTAGTGCTATGTTAGTGTCAGTCTGTATAAAAAAAGAATCTCTCCTGCATTTGGCATGGACACACTGTGTAAGCAAACAAGGTAGCTCTCTCCTGGTATGGACCATGGATCTGTTTATCAGTAGCAATAGCCTCTGAGTAATTTCACATGCAAGATTTGGATTTGCCCAATTTACATGAGAAGCTGTTGTCTGGAAACACTGTCTTCCTTGTTTAGACAGCAGTCCTGAAATCTAAACAGCCTGAAGAAAATGAAGATTAGTGGTTAATCTGCTAATCTTCCTCCAGGAAAGTGTTTTCTAGAGACATTCAGGAAGCACAGGTTTTTTGAGACATGGGCATTAACTATTAAACTGCCATCTCCAAGATTATTGCAGGAAGTGATTCTGTATGACAGATGAACTCAAGAGGTGTTTAAATCTTTCCATTTGTTGTAGATTAAGGGAAATAGATTGCTAATTGGTATAACTATAGGGACAAGTCCTCCAGAGACTGTACAGTCTTGAAACACACACACACAGAGGACATTGCAATTGTTTATTCTATTCTCCTTTTCTGCATCTCCCTACATAAGGGGCAGATTATTCTCCCTCTTTCTCTGTCTCTCTTCTCCAAGTGTGCATGTGATGGCTGTTATCATAGAATGGTTTAGGTTGGAAGGAACCTCAAAGATCATCCAGTTCCAACTCTCCTGTGCCATAGGCAGGGACACCTCCCACTAGATCAGGATGCTCAAGACCTCATCCAGCCTGGCCTTGAACACCTCTAGGGAGGGAGCAGACACAACCTTCCTGGGCAACCTGTGCCAGTGCCTCACCACCCTCACTGTGAAGAACTTTCCTCCTAACATCCCATTTAAATCTCCCCTTCACCAATTTGAACCCATTCCCCCTCATCCTGTCATTACAAGACCTTGTGCATAGTCCCTCCCCAGCCTTCCTGTAGGCCCCCTTCAGATACTGGAAGGCTACTATAAGGTCTCCTCAAAGCCTTCTCTTCTCCAGGCTGAAAAGCCCCAACTCTCTCAGCCTGTCCTCATAGCAGAGGTGCTCCAGCCCTCTGAGCATCTCTGTGGCCTCCTCTGGAGCCTCTCCAACAGTTCCATGTCCTTCCTGTGCTGGGGGCTCCAGAACTGCACACAGTACTTCAGGTGAGTTCTGACAAGAGCAGAGTAAAGGGGGGGAATCCCATTCCCTTGCCCTGCTGACCACACTGCTCTTAATGCAGCCCAGCACACAGTTGCTGTCTGGGCTGCACTCACACTGCAGGCTCATGTTGAGCTTCTCATCCACCCAGATCCCCAGGCCCTTTTCCTCAGGGCTGCTCTCCAGCCACTTACCACCCTGCCTGGAGTTGTGCTGGGGATTGCAGCGACCCAGGTACAGGACCTTACACTTGGCCTTGTTAAATTTCATGAGGTTAGCCTGGGCCCACCTCTGCAGCCTGTCCAGGTCCCTCTGGATGGCATCCCTGCCTTCCAGCAAGTCAACTGTGCCACACAGCTTTTTTTTTTTTTTTACACACTTAGAAGTATTCTTGCCTCACTACATCTTTTATTTGGTAAATAAAGCATTAAAAAAAAAAAAAAAGCTGTCTTGGCACTGGAGCCACATTAATAAATTGCTTCTTTAAAAAAAAAAAAAATTAAAATGTTTAATTCAAGCTTCACAGCTGTTTAAAAAATGCACAATAACTTGTTCATCAAAAAGCTATTTAGTTTCCTTTTAGATAGAAAGCTGATATAATGCATTCATAGCAGAGAAAAAAAAGTGGCAAGCTACAGATTAACGTGCTGTAGAAAGCATAATATATTGAAAGTTAGAATAGCAGTAAGCATAAAAATACCGAGCTTTTATGTGACATGTTCCAAGAAGCATATAACTCACAAAGAAATAGATTAAACATATAATTGAGTTGACATAATACACTGAATAAATTTCCCAAATGGTATAATTCAATAGAATAAAGAAAACACAATATAATGAGTGCCAAGCATACTGAACAGGGTGAAATTCTTCAAGAAACTGATATATAGGTCTCGGCACCAGTAAAAGCTAATGAGCCAATAAACAAAGCAATTCAATGACACTTGTAACAGGCATGTGAAAAATACTGAATCAATGGGACCAGAAAACCCAATTATAGAATCAGTCAGAGTTGGAAGGGACCACAAAGATCATTTAGTTCCAAGCCCCCTGCCATGCCCAGGGACACCCTACCCTAGATCAGCCTGGCCACAGCCTCATCCAGCCTTGCCTTAAACACCTCCAGGGATGTGGCCCCAACCACCTCCCTGGGCAACCCATTCCAGGCTCTCACCACTCTTATGCTGAAGAACTTCGTCCTCACATCCAATCTGAATCTCCTCACTTCCAGCTTTGCTCCATTTCCACCTAGTCCTGTTACTACCTGATAACCTAAGAAGTCGTTCCCAGCTTTTCTGTAGGTCTCCTTCAGATACTGGTAGGCCACAATAAGGTCACCAAATGAACTGCACTAATAGATTTTGCTTTGCAAACCCTATAGGTACCAACACATCAGCAGAAATACAGGTATCAAAGAGAAGCAGAAGTACAAGTGCCAACACATTAGCAGAGTAATATATTTCTTTGCTGTAGAATGGCAGGAGATGGGAAATTATAACAGTAAAATATGATAGCATATTATCATTATCACATTTCAACTGCTAAGTACTTCTCCTTGATTACTTATAGGTTGTTTTGCAGTATTCTGTGGACTTATAAGAAGACTAATAGACAAATTTCTAATTTGTCTATTCTAATTAATAATAGACAAATTTTAATTTGTGGTTTTAGATTCATTGTCATCATATACTCAATTCCTTCACCATACAATGTAAAAATACAGGAAATCATTACAGTAAATTTATAGTTTGTTTTGGTTTGTGCATGAGTTGCAATTTTTTTGTAGCCTTTATAAAGACAATGGTGAAGAGATAAAAGAAAGTTTTCATTTAGATCCTGAGTGGTGCAAAGGGTGGTTATCTGTTGCCAGTGTAGATAGAGGTTTTATTTTGAAGCCTAAATTATTTTTTCTTACCTAAAATTAGCATATTTGAATATATTTATAATGAGATGGTACTGTACAGTAAGTTTGGATGGAATTTTGCAGTGCTTTTGCTACTTAGAATCATAGAATTAGTCAGGGTTGGAAGGGACTACAAGGATCACCTAGGATCTGCTCCATGATCTTACCAGGCACAGAGGTGAGACTGACTGGCCTGTAGTTCCCTGGCTCTTCCTTCCTACTCTTTTTGAAAACGTGGGTTATGTTTCTCCTTTTCCAGTCAGTGGAGACTTCACCAGACTGCCAGGACTTTTGGAATATAATAGAGAGGGCTTTAGCAACCTCATCTGCCAGTTCTCTCAGTACCCATGAGCGTATCCCATCGGTACCCATGGACTTGAACACTTTCAGGTTCTTCAGGTGATCACAAACCTGAGTCAACTTTTGTTCACTCTTCTTGAGAGCTTGCTCTGTAATCAGGAGGAAACTCTCTTTAGTGAGATGTGATGCTGAGAGTGATCTCACTATATGAGAAAAATCTGTATTTTAGTCAGCCAGTCTAAACTAGGTTACTTTTGTAATCAATGGATAGCCATGAAATCCTCCAAAAGGCATCTCTGCCTATTCTAATGATGGGTAAATGGAACCTTGTTGAGTTAGATCAGAGTCCTAATAATAAATGAAGTTATGATGAATCAAAATCTAAGTCTCTTCCATTGACAAATAATGCAAAGAAACTCATGGACTTTAAATACCCAGATTGACACACTGTGCAGAAATTTCCCCACATAGAGAAGTATACAAATAGTCTTCTTGGCTTCCTTGTGAAATTAATGAAGTGTATTCCTAGTGTATGCTAGTGTCTACTATTTTCTTACATCACAAGATATAACCAAGAGAGAAGAGTGCAGTTAACTTATATGAAAAATTAATATCTTTATTAAACACTTTCCATAGCCAGGATTCTCTAAAAATTTATAACTGCCTCTCCTTCAGTCTTTCTTCACAGCTTTTACTCCTTTGCCATAATTTCAATGCTCTGCTATGGCAATAAAAGATGTGGCATTTGTCACATCTTTTTTTTTTTTTTTTGTTCTACATGAGGCTTCTTACAAGCTAGGTGGTGACAGTTTTGAGGAGCAGTTTGTCCTCTATACAATCTTGCCTGAGAAGTGTTTGAAAGGAGGTGTGGATTCAAAGTTCACAGAACTTAAAAGGAAAGAAAAATGATCACTGGATTTCACCTTATGTTGTTGACCTTTCAGCAGTTTCTTTTTGTTCTTCTTACCCACAAGTTTCTGTTTCTGTCCCCAGTTTGTTTATATTTCTACTCCTTGCAGGCTGTTTGCCATTACAACATTCTAACAAGAATATCTAGCAGAAAAATATCTGGTCAGGGCTGGTATTCATTTCCTGAAGATGGTCAAAAGATGTGCCTCTGTTAGAAAGGCAGCTTCCCCCATTCATTTCAGACCTATTGTTCTAATTCTTTGTCTAGCTGGGTTTTTCAAATAGTGTTGAAAAAGCCTTATCACTGTTCAACCTCGGTAACAGGGCAGAATTCTGGAGGGTAGAACCTGGCTCTAGGAAATGGACTGTATCTCCACCTTTGGCCCTGACATTTGAGATAGATACACATATTTTGAAAATGCTGAAGACTGAAGACAGAGGTGTTTGATTCTAATACCACAGCACCATTCCAGAACATTGTTGAGTCTACCTTTTAAAAAACATCCTTAAATTCTGAACAATTTTGCAGAGGAAGGCGGTGTAAGCATGGAAATTATAGAATCATAGAATGGTTTAGGTTGGAAAATATCGGCAAGAAAAAAATATTTCTCATCCAGAATGCCAGACTCATGCAAATGACAATGAGGAAAAAAAGACTTTAAAAAAAAAAAAGAATGAGTGTTAAAATAAAGTAGAACAATAAACTGGAATTTAATAATAAAGGAAGCAAAGTCTAGGTAACTAAATCATGCCACCTGGAACTTTATGTGAAGGAGGAACAGTCTTTGAGAGGGACATGTGCAGTTCTCTTTGCTGTTGACAGGATCTGTACACACACCCCAGAGATGGTGTGGTTCATTGTATACAGCAGAATTCAAAAATAATGAGAAAAGCTCCACAAATCTGAGCAGGAATGGTTAAGCCCTGCCATTCCTTCAGGTCTGTGATGTCACTGGCAGGCACTGCCTTATCCACTTCACATAGGACTGAAAAATCAGTGTGATGAAACTGAACTCCTATTCTTTGCATACCAGCAGGAATCATGTCTGAAGTATGGAATCATAGAATGGTTTAGGTTGGAAGGGACCTCAAAGACCATCCAGTTCCAACCCCCGCCATAATGGGACACCCTCCTGCTAGAACAGCTTGCCCAAGGCCTCATGCCTCATCCAACCTGGCCTTGAACACCTCCAGGTTGGATTGATTATTGCACTTACTTTTTTTTTGCTCTACCTGTTGACCATTTCCATACTTTCATGCTTTCTCAACACACTTCATTGTATTTGATGCGAAGAAATAACTTCATTGTCAGTACCTTACAGTACACTATATTATGGAAATATTCACTATATTCTTGAAAATAATATATTATTTTAAATATATAAATAATATATTATTGAAAAAATATAAATATATTACTGAAAATAATGTAGATATATATCATATGTCTATATATAGTTTAATATTTAAGATATATTATTGAAATATTCACTATATTCTTGAAAATAATATATTATTTTAAATATATAAATAATATATTATTGAAAATGTATAAACAATTGACTTATTGAAAATAATGTAGAGGAAAGATTTTGCTCCGTTAAATGTTTGCTTTATACCTTGGTATGGATTTTAATGTGAAAAATTGCTGAAACTTGAAAGTTTCATCACTCCACTACCATGGAGACTCCCGGGAGAGAATTAAACTTCTGAAATGGCTTAGCACTAAACTAGTCCTTAAGTCACTGTGGAGGGGCTACTGTCAAAAGCATTACACTTTCATACCTGTGATCCATGTCTCTTATCTTGTTTTCTGCAGAGGAAGCTTAGAGTGAGAAGGTTGGTTGGCTGAATGAGTGAGAAGTGCTTTTGCTACAGTGTAGTGGGTTTGCAGTGACCTGCCCCCCCACCTTTTAGAACCCCGGCTAAAACTCAGAAAAACACACTGGAAGTTAATAAATGAAGCTTGTATTTACAGCAATGCAAATATACAAGCAAATATTTACAAGATATAACAGATATTTACAGAAATATACAGAAAAAAGAAAGAAATACAGACACCACACCCCTCCTGGAGACCAAAATCCCCAGGAGAGGGAAACCAAACCCCCCCCTACCACCTTTCCCCTTCCCCCCAGCTTTATCTCACCACTTGATGATGCTGCAGATAAGCTGAAGATCGGTCAGAAAGATTAGTGGCAGGAAGGAATGAATGGTTTTAGTAATTTTACTCTGAATTAGTTCAAAGGCAGAGAGACAAAGGAAAGAAGCTGCTGAAGCCCAGCGCCGACCCAGAGCCGACTGAACTGCGCAAGCACACTGGCTTATCTGGATGTTTTGGGAACATTCTAAAACAACCTTCTTTCTTCTCTCTCATTCAAAACTGGGTGAAGGGACATAGTGTTTAATTTCTCACTCTCAGGCAGCAGTCTAATTTTTCACACAAATTTTCCAATTAGCTCAAACCAACACATACAGTTATACAATTACATTTCAGGTCACAGCAGATCTAGATCTGGAATTTCTGGCACCGTGTGTTACAGGCTAGATAGCTGCTAAAAGCTTAGGACCTCCTACCGCGATCTGATTTCAGGGAGCTTTGTTAGTTTAACACTTCATTATTTCTTATTGTGGAATGCGATAAAAGTGGCGTTTTGAATTTTCTTCTTTATACCATAGCAAAAATGATTCAAGTTAAGGTATTTGGAAATCAAAACCATGTGGTAATATATGAAAACAGTTACATATTTAAGCACTTGCTTCTTGACTTTTTTTTGCCCACTGTATTTGCATGTAAATCTCTGCTCTAGAATGCTTCAACACTAGGGTGTTTTTCTTTGCTGGGATTCATGTTTGAAGTCTTTAATAAATATATGAATGTTCACAACAGTAAGCACTCTGTGCTTGAATAGGATTTTTCCTGTGTCTCATGGTTAAATCCATGAGATAACTCCATATGACAGAAAAAAAAAAAAAATGAAACGAAAGCTTACTTTAAAAACAATAAAATAATTTCTCCTCTTCCATGGAGAGCCTGAGGCTAAAGTGTTTGTCAGGTTTCATATTCAAGGTCTGGAGCATATTAGGAGCGTTGAAGAGGAACAAAAGTGGAGAGGATAGCTTCTTGTTTGAAGAGTGATGGATCTTTAGCTGAAGTTTCTATGTATTTCCTTACAGCTTGTGTTTCTGGAAACTTTATATGAATAAGATAATTGTACTAAGAAATTACTTATTGCTCCTAAGTGATTTCTTCTCTGAATATAAAATGGACCTGTTTCTAGCTATGCTGTTATTGCAAACTTTCTTGTTTTCTTATCCATTGCTGCTCACTTTCTCTCTTCATTAGTCACATACTTCAGGTGTTCATCCACTGTGAAAGTAGGAGCTTGGTCTTCCTTACAACTCCTTGTAAAGTACTAGAAGATGAGTTCTCTTTCCTTCTCCTTTTTATCTCAATTGTTAATTAAACTATGAAGGGAGCAGGAGGAAAAAGAAAAGTGTCTTAACCCTAGTGATGAGACAAAAACATTTTTTAACTGATAATGTTAAATATACTACAATTAGTATAAAGTGTAAGGTCCTGCACCTGGGTTGGCGCAATCCCAAGCACAAATCCAGGCTGGGTGGCGAGTGGCTGGAGAGCAGCTCTGAGGAAAAGGATCTGGGAGTCTGGGTGGATGAGAAGCTCAACATGATCCTGCAGTGTGCACACGCGGCCCAGACAGTCAGCCGTGTCCTGGGCTGCATTAAGAGCAGTGTGGCCAGAGGGCAAGGGAGGGGATTCTCCCCCTTAACTCTGCTCTCATCAGA
>VWZI01006532.1:10292-26290 GCA_013396835.1 Psilopogon haemacephalus
CTATAAGGTCTCCTCGAAGCCTTCTCTTCTCCAGGCTGAAAAGCCCCAACTCTTTCAGCCTGTCCTCATAGCAGAGCTGCTCCATCCCTCTGAACATCTTTGTGGCCCTCTTCTGGACTCTCTCCAGCAGTTCCATGTCCTTCTTGTGTTGGGGGCCAACGTCCAGTCCAACCTATCACCCAGCCCTATCCAATCAACTGGGCTGTGGCACTAAGTGCTCCATCCAGTCCTTTCTTGAACACCTCCAGGGACAGTGACTCCACCACCTCCCTGGGCAGCCCATTCCAATGCCAATCACTCTGTCAGGAACTTCCCCCTAATATCCAGCCTGTACCTCCCCTGGCACAACTTGAGACTGTGTCCCCTCATTCCGTTGCTGGCTGCCTGGGAGAAGAGATCAACTCCCACCTGGCTACAACCTCCCTTTAGGTAGTTGTAGACTACCTGCACTTTGCCCCTCTGTTTGTTTTCATCTTAAATTCCCTCTTGTTTCCTCTCTTCCAACCCACATCTCTGATGAAACAGCTGACAAAATCATGCACCTTTTTTTTTACCTGGAGGTGTCCCAAAGCAGCTGTCAGGTTGCCTGGGTTGGGTGGACAGGTAACCATTTAGAGGAGCAAAGGAGTGGTGTGAAGGACTGGGCAGACCTACCAAGCCATAGTGCCTCTGGCAGGGCTGGGGGCAGCTCTGGAGGGAAGTGTTACTTTCATGGGCTGCAAGCTCACAGTGCTGGCTGGGTACCTGGGCCATGGTTTTGATCTAGTCATGCTTTGTGGTTCAGGTTCTGACTTCAATGTCTGCCAGCACAAGCTCATTCTCCCTAATGGTATGAAGGGGAGCTTTTAAGCCAAAGTCTTTTTACCTTGTGGAAATTTGAATATGAAAGTTGTCCAAACCCCCTGGCTGTGGGTAAGAGGGATTTCCCTGCTCCCTCTGACCTCTCTTTTACAATAACTGCACTTTCATGTGCACTTCTGAACAGCCGTAGTAATCCTGTGGATGGTGTTCAGAAAGGCTCTGGCAAAGGTGGGAAGCCTCAGGGGATGGGATGCCTTCTTTTTTCCATCTGTCCCTTGAGGTCTTTGCTTTGTAATGAGGATGCTCAGAGTAACAGGCATCCTTGAGGGTTGTAAAATCAACATCTTTGTGTTGGTGCTCAGCTGTTTTTGCCATCTAAGACATAGCAGCAGCTCTCACCTTTCTTCCCATCTCCTTCAACGAGAGATTTGAAATCAGTTCTGGTAATAGCCTTGGGTCCTGCATTGAGGCAGCAGTGATCCAGTTATGGACAGCAGTGACTTTTTTCTTACAGTTGCTTGGCAGTTCTGTGCTCCTTGTGTACAGACCTTCAGAAGTCAGGTCACTGAGCTAAGCTTCAAGTCCAAGCTGTTAGCAGTTGTCTTCACAAACCTGCCACTCTCCTCTGGTTAGACCCCAGAAGGAGATGGACCTGATGGAGAGGATCCAAAGAGGGGCACAAAAATGATCAGAGGGCTGGAGCACCTCTCTTACAAGATCAGGCTGGGAGAGTTTGGGTTGTTCAGCCTGGAGAAGAGAAGGCTTTGGGAAGACCTTATAGTGGCCTTCAAGTATCTGAAGGGGGCCTACAGGAGGGTTGGGGAAGGACTATTTATGAGGGCTTGTAGCACTAGGGTAAGGGGCAATGGTTTTTAAATTAGAGAAGAGTAGATTTAGATTGGACACTAGGAAAATGTTCTTTACTCTGGGGGTAGTGGAACACTGGAACAGGTTGCCCAGGGAGGTGGTGGAGGCCCTATCCCTGGAGACACTCAGAGTCAGGCTTGGTGGGGCTCTGAGCGACCTGATGTAGTTGAAGATGTCCCTGCTCACTGCAGGGAGTTTGGACTAGATGGCCTCTGGAGGTCACTTCCAATCCAGTGCATTCTATGATTCTTTGATGCCTTGGAGCACAGAATGGATCCAGTGTTAATCTAGATCCAGACAGCTTTAACTTTGAGACACCCATCTCTGTTTTCCCTGTTTCATTATAACCTGGTATTGTTCATCTCACTAAACTTTAATTTTGATCTGTTTTATGCCAGGGCTGGTTTTTTTTTTTTTTTTCTGAGTACCTACAGAAGTTGTACTTGGATCTCTAGGTTCATAATTTTGCCTCATTATATATGGGATGTTAGGAGGAAGTTCTTCACAGTGAGGATGGTGAGACACTGGAATGGGTTGTACAGGGAGGTTGTGGCTGCTCCCTCCCTGGAGGTGTTCAAGGCCAGGCTGGATGAGGTCTTGAGCATCCTGATCTAGTGGGAGGTGTCCCTGTCTATGGCAGAGAGGGGTTGGAACTGCATGATCTTTAAGGTCTCTTCCAACCTAAAGCATTCTATTCTATTCTATTCTATTCTATTCTATTCTATTCTATTCTATTCTATTCTATTCTATTCTATTCTATTCTACTCTGTTCTATTCTACTCTATTCTATTCATAGTTTCAGATGGTTTCAATGTTAAAAAAAGACAAAACAAAAAGTTGCAGCCCTGTACTCAGCACTGGTGAAACCATACCTTGAGTACTGTGGAGCATGTCCAGAGACAGGCAACGAGGCTTGTGAAGGGCCTGGAGCATGTGATGTACAAGGAGTGTCTGAGGGAGCTGGGGTTGTTCAGTCTAGTAAAGAGGAGGTTAAGGGGAGACATTATGGCTCTCTACAACTACCTGAAGGGAGGTGGGAGTGAGGAGTGGAACAGCCTTTTCTCCTTGGTGCCAAGGGACAGGACTAGAGAAAATGGTCTCAAGCTGTGCCAGTGGAGGTTCAGGCTGGGTGTTAGGAAATACTTCATCACTGAGAGGGTTATGAAACATTGGAATGGTCTGGTCACGGCAGTGGTGGAGTCACCATCCCTGGGGCTGTTCAAGAGGTGTGTGGGCCTGGCACTTAGGTGTGTGGTTTAGTGTCAGCCTTTCCGTGCTGGTTGAGGATTGGACTGGGTGATCTTTGGGGTCTCTTCCAACCAGATATCTTCTGTGATTCTGTGATTCTGTGATGCTCTCTATATAAGGCCTTCTATATTCCAGTTCCCCTTGGATGGACGTGGATATCTACCTTTTGAGTATGTAGTAGAGTATCATGGTGGGCCATAAATTGTTGTTACAGGCGGTTGACGTAGTGCCTTAAGATATGCATGCACTGGGTTGACAAACAAAATGAATGACCACGTCCTGAGTAAATTTAGCTCTCTCTCTCACTGCTTTTCCTTTGTGGAAGGGCAGACCTGATGTTGCATGTTGGATTCTGCGTGCATGGCTGTGTGCAGCTAATCTTGTTTCATAGTCACTTAATGTTAGAGGCGTTTATTGTGAGGTGTTACCCCATGGACTGGGAAGAGCAGGTTGGTTGAGCTTACTTAGCTCAGTGGCAGTTCTTCATGACAGTCATCTCAGGTTGAAAAGTCTACAGCTTGTACAATGGGGTTTAGGCTGTGTTCAGGTTTTCTGTGTGTTCATTTCCTCTGCCTTTTACTCATTCATGCCACATAATTTTTGCTCTGTGAAGAACAAAGTGAATTATTTCCATTGGGAGGCATCTTTCTGCACATAAAGAGGGGCTTGAAGTGTTTTCTATTTCCTGCTGCTATGTTTCCATCGGTAGTTCAGCTCCTGTTTTGTTTCTACAGTCTCCATTCTCAGATGTGCCAAACAGTGGTGAGCTGCACAGAATATTACAGGACATGCTCCTGTTTGGATGTATAAAGTAGACTTAAAGATGCTGCATCTGGCTGACAGACCTGAGTAAGTGGTCGTCGTGTGCTACTGGTGTGTCACAAGAGTAGGGTGCCCTGGTGTGTGCTCCTTCTGTCATCAATTACTCCCAGTATCTATATACTGAGATCTGTACAAGATCTGTTCAGCTCTACAGGCTGGGGACAGAGAGGCTGGAGAGCAGCCAGGCAGAAAGGGACCTGAGGGTACTGGTCGACAGTGGCTGAGCATGAGCCAGCAGTGTGCCCAGGTGGCCAAGAAAGCCAGTGGCATCCTGGCCTGTATCAGGAATAGTGTGGCCAGCAGGACCAGGGAAGTCCTTCTTCTCCTGTACTCAGCACTGGTGAGGCCACACCTTGAGTACTGTGTCCAGTTCTGGGCCACTCAGTTGAAGAAAGATGTTGAGGTGCTTGGATGTGTCCAGAGAAGGGCACCAAGGTGAGGGGCCTGGAGCACAGCCCTGTGAGGAGAGGCTGAGGGAGCTGGGGGTGTGCAGCCTGCAGAAGAGGAGGCTCAGGGGAGACCTTATTGCTCTCTACAGATACATGAAAGGAGGTTGTAGCCAGGTGGGGTTGGTCTCTTCTCCCAGACAACCAGGGACAGAACAAGAGGACAGAGCCTCAAGCTTTGCCAGGGCAGTTAGGAAGAAATTCTTGACAGAGAGAGTAATTGGCATTGGAATGGGCTGCCCAGGGAGGTGGTGGAGTCACCATCCCTGGAGGTGTTTAAAAAGAGGCTGGATGAGGGACTTAGTGCCATGGTTTAGTTGATTAGGTAATGTTGGGTGATAGGTTGGACTCAAAGGTCTTTTCCAACGTGATTGGTTCTGTGATTCTATGAAAGTGTAGAACACTTTCACAGGTGTATAAAGCACCTGCTACTAAAGAGGAGTTCATATTGCTCTGAATTAGTTCAGAATGATGAACACTAATTACACTGTGTCTCTGTGACCCTGGACAGATGGAATAAACTGAGATTTGAGGAGGACACATTTTTTTTCTCTGGACTTGGAAAGCCTGTGTGGAGAAGAGTCCAGAGGAGGCCATGAAGATGCTCAGAGGGCTGCAGCACCTCTGCTATGAGGACAGGCTGAGAGAGTTGGGGCACTTCGTTCTGGAGAAGGCTTTGAGGAGACCTTATAGTAGCCTTCCAATATCTGAAGGGGGCCTACAGGAGAGCTGTGGAGGGACTATTCACAAGGTCTTGCAATGACAGGATGAGGAGTAATGGGTTTAAACTCGCAGAGGGCAGATTTAAATGGGATGTTGTAATGTTTAAATGGGATGTTGTAATGACAGGACAAGGGGGAATGGGTTCAAATTGGCAGAGGGGAGATTTGAACTGAATGTTAGGAAGAAATTCTTCACAGTGAGGGTGGTGAGGCACTGGCAGAGGTTGCCCAGGGAGGTTGTGTCTGCTCCCTCCCTGGATGTGTTCAAGGCCAGGCTGGATGAGGTCTTGAGTGACCTGATCTAGTGGGAGGTGTCCCTGCCTATGGCACAGGGGGGTTGGAACTGGATGATCTTTAAGATCTCTTCCAACCTAAACCATTCTGTGATTCTATGACTTCCAATGCTTAGCTTTCAGAAGGTTGAGGTTTGGTGCCAGGAGACTCACCCTAAATGCCTCAGCAGTGGATCCCTCCTGGGGTTTCAGAACTTTGCTTAGCAACTTTGCGTCTTATCAGATGATTTTAATGTGTAAACTGTGGCTGTTGTGGTTGTGATAGTGTTTTATCTTGAGGCAATTTTAAGTGCCACTCCTCTCGCCCAGCCTAGTTGCATCGCCATGTGCTTGCCCCCTTCAGTGGAACAGGAAGGGAAGGAGATTGCAGCAGCATCTGCTCTGCAGGGGAAAAAAAAAAGGAGCATTTTCTGTGGAGAACGTAGCAAAATTTACCAGATGTAAAGCAAATTACCATCTGAAAAGTGTTGCTTGGGGGGGNGTTGGCCTCTTTTGTTTGGCATGAGTAGCGTGGGGGGGCCAAAAGAGAGGGTGTGTTAGAATCATAGAATCAGTCAGGGTTGGAAGGGACCACAAGGATCAGCTAGTTCCAACTCCCCTGCCATGGCCAGGGACACCCTACCCTAGATCAGGCTGCCCACAGCCTCATCCAGCTTGGCCTTAAACACCTCCAGGGATGTGGCCCCAACCACCTCCCTGGGCAACCCATTCCAGGCTCTCACCACTCTCATGCTGAAGAATTTCCTCCTCACATCCAATCTGAATCTGCCCACCTCCAGCTTTGCTCTGTTCCCCCTAGTCCTCTCACTACCTGAGAGCCTCCCCAGCTTTTCTGTAGGTCCCCTTCAGATCCTGGAAGGCCACAAGAAGGTCATCTGGGAGCCTCCTCTTCTCCAAACTGAACAGCCCCAACTCTTTCAGTCTGTTGTCATAGGAGAAGAGGAAAAGGAGACCTCTTCCAAAGACCAATTTCATTAAGAGATCACTCAAGACAGTTTTGCCCAGCTTTGGGGGGCTGCAGAACCTCAAGGAACTGATGGGGCAAGTAGCAAAGGAGCATGAAACACCCATGCTAAATCAGGTGCAGATGCAAGGAAATAGCTGAACTTTGGCCAGAGAATAATTTCCTTCACTAATGTGTACGTGTGTGTTTGTGTGTGTCTGCCTCCTAGCAGCCTGAGTGGAAGAACTTCTAAAACTCTATTATCTAATTAAGATAACAAGGCATTTGAGAAAGGATCTTTCCCATCTGGATGATTTTACTGGCTCAGATAAATTGTATGACTTCGTTAGCTGAAGTCTGTCTCAGTTGAAAGCTACAGCTGGTGCAAGACGATGGAAGAGGTGGCCTGGAGTGAGCTCCAAATTGCAAAATTCAAATCCAGATTTTCTGCACCTCTGGAATTAGAGGAGTCTGGGCACGTCTCTCATCAAGGTGTTTTGCATATTTTAAAGTGTATCTTTTTTTTTCCCCCCTCCAATGTAGTTGACTCGTTGGAGGTTCCACCTCGCTTTGAAGTGGCTTTGCTCCCCTCTGCAGTTCTCACGAGAAGAGTAATGGAGAAGTTTTTGTGTGTTTTGAACTTAGGTGGATCACAGATGTGTTTGTGTCTGTGAGTGTATGTGTTCTTCATGTTCAAATGAGGGCCACGAAGATGCTCAGAGGGCTGCAGCACCTCTGCTATGAGGACAGGCTATGAGAGTTTGGGCTCTGCATCTTGCAGAAGAGAAGGCTTTGAGAAAACCTTGCAGTAGCATTCCAGTATCTTAAAGGAGGCCTACAGGAGGGCTGAGGAGGGACTATTGACAAGGTCTTGTAATGACAGAATGAGGGGGAATGGGTTTAAACTGGCAGGGGAGAGATTTAAACGGGATGTTAGGAAGAAGTTCTTTGCAGTGCGGGTGGTGAGACACTGGCACAGGTTGCTCAGGGAGGTTGTGTCTGCTTCCTCCCTGGATGTGTTCGAGGCCAGGTTGGACGAGGCCTTGGATGACCTGATCTAGTGGGAGGTGTCCCTGCCTATGGCACAGGGGGGTTGGAACTAGATGATCTTTGAGGCCACTTCCAACCTAAACCACTCTATGACTCTTTTGAGGAGGAGTTAGTTTTCATGTTGCATGCTATGGCAGTGGGGAAGAGGTACTGCTCTACTGCTCAGGGATGTAATACACCCAGCTATACACTGGTAAATGCATTCAGTGTGCCTGTCAGGATAGAGTTTTCTCCCTGAGACGAGGGCAGCTGTCTGCTGCTGACTTGAGAGGCGTTTATGAGCAAATAAATCTTTGTCATCTCTTTCCATCTGCTAATGTGGATGTGCTAAATTGGTGGAAAGAAGTAGGAGGAAAAGCGCAGGAGCCTACCTGCCAGTAACACTCTTTCACTCAGGTCCCCATTTCCCTACAAAAAAAATCCCCCCAAAACTACTCTCAGAACTGTTTTTCTCACCAGTTATAAAATGTTGTTGAAGTACCTGCGAAGGGAAGAGTTTCCTAGCTGCTGACTCAAAGTATGACCTATATAGAATATTTTTAAAGTGTGGTTCTAGACACCAGTGGAAAGGCAAAGAAGGCTTGCTGAGGAAACTTGCCCCCTTTTTTTGTCATGAGGTCTGTGGTCTGCTAATTGCATCAGCTGCTTTGTTTGAAGCATGCAGAGGATCTGCTAAGGGTATACTTAGGAAAGAAGGCAGGGCCGGCTCCTTGCAACTGGATGGCAGTTCTGAGTCAGGTATTGTGCTTTCCTCGTTGTGTTTTTAGAAGGTGAAGTGAAGCATGCGGGTTCCTTTTGTAGAAGGCTGTGTTACTCTTTTGTAAGGCCACAAGTCAGGTCTAGAACACTGGGAAAGAAAACACTTGCAGGTTTGCAGCTGTTTGTGAACGGAATGCAGGTCGTTGCTTTCAATCAGAGAGAGAGTGAAAAGATTGAATTGAAAAGATGCAATTCCAATTAAAATACTCACTGTTTTGCTTTTTCCTTTTGTATTGGGAAATGCACAGCCTCTTCTGTTGGAAGTTCCCCATGGCTACTTCAGCACAAATGTATCTACAGATTTTCTTTATTCGTAGCTCCTCATCATTAATTATAAATCCCTGGATCATGGAATCATAGAATCAGTCAGGTTTAGGAATAGAATAGAATAGAATAGAATAGAATAGAATAGAATAGAATAGAATAGAATAGAATAGAATAGAATAGGATAGAATAGAATAGGATAGACTAGACTAGACTAGACTAGACTAGACTAGACTAGACTAGAATAGAATAGAATAGAATAAGCCAGGTTGGAAGAGACCTCCAAGATAATCCAGTCCAATCTATCACTCAGCCCTATCTAATGGCACTAAGTTTTCCATCCAGTCTTTTTTTTTTAAAACCTCCAGGGATGGTGACTCCACCACCTCCCTGGACAGCCCATTCTAATGGCAGTCACTCTGTGAAGAACTTCTTCCTAATATCCAGCCTATACCTCCCCTGGCACAACTTGAGACTGTCCCCTTGTTCTGTTGCTGATTGCCTGGGAGAAGAGACCAACCCCCACCTGGCTACAACATCCACAAGGATCATCTAATTCTAATCCCCCTGACATGCCCAGGGACACCCTACCCTAGATCACGCTGCCCACAGCCTCATCCAGCCTGACCTTAAACACCTCCAGGGATGTGGCCCCAAACGCCTACCTGGGCAACCCATTCCAGGGCTTCACCACTCTCATGCTGAACAACTTCCTCCTCACATCCAGTCTGAATCTCCCCACCTCCAGCTTTGCTCCATTCCCCCTATTCTTGTCACTACCTGATAGCCTAAAAAGCCCCTCCCCAGCTTTTTTGTAGGCCTCTTCTGACTCCACCTGAAGTTAAGAATTTATCTGCATTATTATGGAACTCTCTTCCCTCCCCAAAATCTAAACTGGCCATGTCTTCATCAGATTAGATGGAAGAAAAAAAAAACCCAACAGCCATTAGGTAGGACTCATTTTAAGCTGAGGACCAGGAACCATAGTTGGCCACATTCTCTCACTCCTTTATTACCCCTGTAGTTAAACCAAAAATTGGTGCAGTCTTTCCAACAGGTAACTTTAATTCCATGGTGTTTCACAAGGTTCCTTCCTCCTCCTTCTGAAAGTAGCCTGCTATTAAAGATATTCAAGTTATATATGGTCCTTAGTGGTGTTGCTAATTTCCCAGGAATGCTTCTGAATCATTATCTGGACTTACATGGAACTGCTGGAGAGGGTCCAGAGGAGGGCCATGAAGATGATCAGAGGACTGCAGCACCTCTGCTATGAGGATAGGCTGAGAGAGTTGGGGCTTTTCAGCCTGGAGAAGAGAAGGCTTCCAGGAGACCTTATAGCAACCTTCCAAGTATCTGAAGGGGGCCTACAGGAAGTCTGGGGAGGAACTGTTCACAAGGTCTTGTAATGACAGGACGAGGGGGAATGGGTTCAAATTGGTGGAGGCGAGATTTGAACAGGATGTTAGGAGGAAGTTCTTCATAGTGAGTGATGGCGAGGCACTGGAACAGGTTGCCCAGGGAGGTTGTGTCTGCTCCCTCCCTGGAGGTGTTCAAGGCCAGTCTGGATGAGGTCTTGAGCGACCTGATCTAGTGGGAGGTGTCCCTGCCTATGGCACAGGGGGGTTGGAACTGGATGATCTTTAAGGTCTCTTCCAACCTCAACCATTCTATGATTCTGTGATTCTATGATTGTCTGATTTTGAATACATTGCTAAAACATTTAGTGTCCTTTTCCTCCAGGGCTGCCCCAGAAAGAAAGTGCCATGGCCAGGGGTTAGGCTTTTTAGGGTTGGTACTCTGCTGTCAGTGCAAAGGTTCGGAAGTTCCTTTCGTGCGTTTGTTATGCTTCACATTTAACTATTTAAATCCCTCTATTACTCTTAAAAACACATTAATAATGTCTCTTATGCTAATTAAGGACATACTGCAAGGTTTTAGACCGAGACATTCAGTGCAGGCTTTTTTTAAATCGAATCTTTTAAAAATTATTTTCAATTGTTTGCAAGAAAAAAAGTGGGTAAAAGGAAACAATTTTGGGTTTATTGTTTTCTTTTTTCCCCCCCTCTCATAATTTTAACTTCGGACTTTTAAAATGTTACTGTTTTCTGGTTTGGCTTTTTTTTTTTTGGTGCGTGTGGTTTTTTTTGTTAGTTTGAGACTTTTTTTCCCTCAAGAAAAAAAAAAAAAAGATGTTTGTTTCTTGTTACAAAACATTAGCCTCTTGTAATTAACACACAGGAGTTAGTACAGCAGCAAACCTGTGAAATAACCTGTTTGGAGGTGCCAGAAAGGAATTCACTTTGTTATACATATTCTAGGAAGTAAAGACAGGGTGAGGGTTGTTGGTGCCTTTTAACTTGGGCATTCATTTCACCTTAATTCTTTATCTCCTGTTGGTACCTATAAGATGGTTTTCAATGTACCATTTTGATACATAAACCCCCCCCCCAAAAAAAACCCAACCAAAACCTACCAAACACACATTGATTATTTTGCTGTGTGGCTCATTTAGTTTTCTTTTTCCATTGGTGCCAAACGCTGAAGTTGATTTAAGTTTAAATTTCTTGTTACCCCTCTAAGCCCTTGATTGATTTGAATTTATACTCAAATTGTGTGGCATATCCTTGTTTCAAATGCATTTCTGGAAAACAGGTTTCTTTTTTTCCTAGTCCATCCACTTGAGTCTCTTCTGTCTTTCAGAGGGTTCAGCCCTTAGTGAAGTGCCAAGGGCTTCCATTTGTTTTCTGCTTCCATTGGTGCCAAATGCTGAAGTTGATTTAAGTTTAAATTTCTTGTCACCCTCCTAAAGCCCTTGATTGGTTTGAATTTATACTCAAATTGTGTGGTATATCCTTGTTTCAAATGCATTTCTGGAAAACAGGTTTTTTTTTTCCTAGTCTATCCACTTGAGTCTCTTCTGTCTTTCAGTGGGTTCAGCCCTGAGTGAAGTGACTGTGACAAAATCCATCCTCTGGGGTTGGGGGTGGGAAGGAGCCAGGACTTGTGCAATGGAAAGGGAATTGCAGAGAGAGAGAGACTCCGATTTCTCTCCCAAGAGTTGGTTACATTTCCTACCAAAGGCCAGATACTGGTTCCTAAAAACTGCTAATTGGGTTTAATGTGCTTGCAAACAATGATGGGGATGGTGACAAAGAACTGGTGGAGCAGATGGACAATGCCTTGTTCTGAGCTTTAGGATTAATGACAGTCCCGTGCTCATTATGAACTGGTGCAGCCTCTCTCCAAGGTTGCAACTGGTTTCCCGTTGTATTTTGTTTCATCAGGTTGTTTGTCGTGTGGTATGAGAAAACTTGGATTCGAAGATGTCTTTTGTCAGCTAACTTTGTTTCCAACAATGCTTTTCTTGTCTTCAGTGCTAATTGAGGTCCATCAGTGGCTGTATGATTTAATGGTCTTAATAGGAATCTGTGAGCACAAACAAAACAGAGCAGTGTGAATCACAGCGTGTGCAGAGAGATGTAATTCTCTTTCGATGGAGAGGTGAAGAGCAAAATTGCTGAGCCGTATGGTATTGCATACCCTGCAGACCATCCAGAGAGCGGGGGTTTTATCCATTTCTCTAGCATCATGCCACATGAACAGAGTAAAGTGTAAGTAACAGTGACTTGTTCGTGTCCTTTGTGTGGCCATAACCAGTGCTGCTGTTGTCAGAGAGTTGCTTGCCATGTTTCCACATGCTCAGGCACAGGTATGCTGACTGATTCAGTCGAGCGTATTGGGGTGGTGAATGTTGTTGTAAAATAATTGAAGATGAGTTTTGCAGCTATCCTCCTGCCTGTGATTCTGGCAACCAAGGTAAGCTGCCTGTGACACTTCCCTCCAGAGCTTCCCACAGCCCTGCCAGAGGCACTATGGCTTGGTAGGTCTGACCAGTCCTTCACACTACTCCTTCGTTCCTCTAAATAGTTTCTTGTCCACTCAACCCAAACAGGTGACAGCTGATTTGGGACACTTCCAGGTAAATAAAAATGGTGCACGATTTTGTCAGCTGTTTTATCAGAGATATAGGCACAAAGGAGGAAACATAAGAGGAAATTTAATAAGAAAACAAACACAGAGGGACAAAATGCAGGTAGCCTACAACTACCTAAAGGGAAGTTGTAGGCAGGTGGGAGTTGGTCTCTTCTCCCAGGCAACCAGCAACAGAATGAGCAGACACAGTCTCAAGTTGTGCCAGGGGAGGTATAGGCTGGATATTAGGAAGAAGTTCTTTCACAGAGAGAATGATTGGCATTGGAATGGGCTGCCCAGGGAGGTGGTGGAGTCGCCGTCCCTGGAGGCATTGAAGAAAAGCCTGGATGGAGCACTTAGTGCCATTGGCTAGGGCTGGGTGATAGGTGGGACTGGATGATCTTGGAGATCTCTTCCAACCTCGCTTATTCCATTCCATTCTATTCCATTCNTCCGTTCCGTTCCGTTCCGTTCCGTTCCATTCCATTCCATTCCATTCTATTCTATTCTATTTCATTCTACTCTATTCTATTCAATGAAGATGCCTTATTTTTTATGGGGCCAGTGTACTTTTTATTTCCTTGTCAATTAGGTGACGAGTGTGCTGAGATTTTTGCATGAAGATGTTGAGAGCTGTAATGCAATTATCGGTCTTGCAGAGGCATGTGGGATTTTGTTCTATTGTCTCTTTTTCAACATGCTCTGTTTTAGTGTATGGGCTATAAAATTGATTTTTTTTTTTTATTTCCTTCTGCTGGCAAGACAAGTTTTAAATTAAAAAAAAAAACCAAACAAAAAACAGCACAGCAAACACATCCACAGACAATGTGCCAGTAAGGACTGCAGTTGAATAGGTGTTATTTCCTATCTTTCCTCTTTTGCCCTTGTTAGCTAGAAAAGCTAGGATGTTGCCTCAGACTAATTGTGCTGCCGGAGTGTATGCGTGTTACCTGGCTGAGGGATGTCTTTTGATACACACAGAGATTTAATTATCGATATATCTCTTGACAGCATTTCAGGAATGGTGGAGAACAAAGCAAGTATGCTGTTTTTTTAAGTCGCTGTTGACATCTTCCAAGTCCACAGGACGTTGACAACGCGTAATATAAAATTCCGTGGTAGGATATTGAGAGCTGATCTCACGACTCAGAATAAGAAAAAAACCTCCCCAAAATTGCAGGAGGAAGGAAAGACGCTGCAGATGTCAGGTCATTTCTGCTTGGAATAGTGGGTGTGGTAGTTTAGCAGTTACCTGCCCCCCACCCTTTGATATAACCCAGGCTAGGACTCAGACAGCTGGAAGTTAAAAAATGAAGCTTTATATTTACAGCATTGGACAATATACAAGCAGATATTTGCAATGTATAACAGATATTTACAGATATATACAGTGAAAAGGTAATACAGAAACACCACAGCCCTCCCAGAGATCAAAATCCCTAAGAGGGGTTTCCAACCACCGCTACCACCTTTCCCTCCTTCCCCAATCTTATCTCACCATCTGTTAATGCAGCAGATAGGCAAAGGTAGATCGGCCAGAGGGGTTAGCAGGAGAAAAGTTAGTGGAATTACTGAAAAATCAGCTACAAAAGACAGGGAAAAGGAGCCATGTAAGGAGCCAGCAACAGCCCAGAGAGGTTACAACTCTTAAAACAAATTTTTTTCTTTCTCAGTAAAGCTGTGAGTGAAGTAGTACCCTCAGTGTTTTCCTCTCTCAGCCTATAGCCTAATTTCTAATTCAAATCCAAATTAGTTCAAACCAGCACAGAAATGCATATTTTATTACTGCACTTTGCACCTTCCTGTTACCTTCCACACTGAACTATCTACTGTGACTTTGGTGTTACCCTTTCTCAAAGGGAAATTCATGCAGTTCTGGCTGCTGACTGGGACCAGCCCTGAAGAGTGTACAGGTGGAGAGCAGGGTTTCCTTCAAAAGCCAAAGGCAAAACAAAATTAAAACCACTTTATCTTCAAGTTGATTGCAAGTTTATGTTTGCAGTAGGAAGAAGTGGAATTTCATAGTAACAACATTATAAATTCACAATTTGCCGTACTCGGGATGGGAGAGTGGGGAAGAAACAAGTTTAGGAAAGAACCTCGAGATAAAGTAGGACATTTCTAGCTATAGGTGCAAACTACAAGAAGCTAACACTTGGAAACAAAAGACTCACAACTGCACTGGTGAAAGGGCTCTTCAGTTCTGGTGTATTGTAATGCCATGTGTACAGTTCTTGAAACAAAATGCAATAAACCACCTGCTTTGTCTCTTTTGTTCCAGTGATGTCCTAAGCCATTTAGGATTAGCATTTGTAAGCTGGTAGCTGCTTCCTAGATCTAAGTGTCACCCTGTAAAGTGTGCATATGTTTTTACTGTCATTGGTAATTACTTCCATGCCAATGACAGTCCTGAGATGTTGGCATGCAGCTCTGCTTTGCTTATGCTGCCTGGGTGTGGACAGGAAGGTCTCCACTTGAGTTGCAAATACTTCTTTTTTAACCTACAAAAGCATAACTTTTTTTTTTTTTTTTCTCTTTTTTCTCTTCTCTCCACTCTAACACTTTGGTATGGTAGTGATCAAAATACAGTGTGATTCCAAATGAGGTATACAAACTTTCCTGTTCTTGGCATGAAAATATTACTCTCTGGAAACACCTTCTGTGTCAAACGATGGATGTGTTCCTGTGATTTATGTAAGTGATTGTCAGGAAGTTTTGTGGCTCATCCAATTTTAGCAGTCAAGTATTTTTTCCTTGTCACTTACGACATACTTGATGAATTTTCATGATTAGCTGAGGTACTTTGTAATTGTCAAAACTTTGACATAGTATTCCTTAGAAATACTGAGATGAAGTCAGCTCAACCTCCCTTTTTCTTAAAATATGTTTTTTGTGTATCCACTTTTTAAAAATAATTCTCTCTTATTAACCCTTTCTAGTAGCTTTTTGCAAACCTGTTTGTTTGCTTTAGTTAACTCTCAGATTAATCATAGAATCATAGAATTGTCAGGGATGGAAGGGACCTCAAGAATCATCTAGTTCCAACCCCCCCTGCCATGGGCAGGGACACCTCACACTAGATCAGGTTGCTCATAGCCACATCCAGCCTGGCCTTAAAGACCTTCAGGGATGAGACTTCCACCACCTCCCTGAGCAACCTATTCCAGTGTCTCACCACTCTCCTGGTGAAGAACTTCTTCCTAACATCCAATCTGAATGTACCCACTTCTAGTTTTGCTCCATTATTCCTTGTAGTCCTGTCACTACCTGATATCCTCAAAAGTCCCTCCCCAGCTTTCCTGTAGGATGTCTTCAGATACTGGAAGGCCACAATAAGATCTCCTCAGAGCCCTCTCTTCTCCATACTGAACAACTGCAACTCTCTCTGTCTGTCTTCATAGCAGAGTAGCTCCAGCCCTCTGATCATCCTTGTGGCCCTTCTNCTCTTCTCCATACTGAACAACTGCAACTCTCTCTGTCTGTCTTCATAGCAGAGTAGCTCCAGCCCTCTGATCATCCTTGTGGCCCTTCTCTGGACATGTTGCAGCATGTCTGTATCTTTGTTCTACTGGGGGCTCCAAAATACTTGTCTCTTCCTTAGCGAACAACTCTGCTGTTCTTGACTTGGATGCAGTAATTCCTTAGTGCAGGAATACTTTGGCTGTATGTTGTGGTACAGTTTTGGTAGAATAGAATAGAATAGAATAGAATAGAATAGAATAGAATAGAATAGAATAGAATAGAATAGAATAGAATGGAATGGAATGGAATGGAATGGAATGGAATGGAATGGAATGGAATGGAATGGAAT
>VWZI01006532.1:41595-57612 GCA_013396835.1 Psilopogon haemacephalus
TGTTTTCCCCTTTTGTGGTTAGGAACAATGAATATAGGCAATGTGAAATTAGATATATGGTAATCTTCAGGTCTGTTACAGACAGAGTTTTGTGTCCATCACCTCGCTGCCCAGAGTGGCTTCAGCATGGTCAAAGGTTTGTTCCTGAGCTTTCAATGTGCACGGAACTGCTTTGTGTGTCATTATGATCTCTTCTTATTTAACATCAATTACTTTGATCCTTTTTTTCAGGAGATTGTGCATTGAAAGTCTGTTTATCTACTAATCTTCTCTGCAATTTAAATTAAACTAAAAGGCAAACTTCAGCATGGTGCATATAACCCAGTGTGCTGTGTAGTATCATCAGCAACGAGAAGATGATCACTTTGTCACTGATCTGTTCACAGTGGAACTTCACAAGAAAATATCCTTCACCTTAAAGGCCAAATGTGTCGCTGTGGGTTTTGTGCCTGGGACTTTTTCCTGTGATAGCTGGATGCACAGACACTATTTCAGTCTTAAAAGCTGAATAATTTTGGTCAAAGGTGGTTATCATCATTTTGCTCTGCTGTCTGGTGTGTAGCTCACTGCCTGGACTCTGTTTTGTGAAATGAGATGAATGACATGAACTGTGTTTGTGCTGGTTTGAGGCTAAGTGGAATATTATAATGAGAGAAATGAGATCATAGAATCACAGAATCATAGAATGGTGTATGTTAGAAGAGACCTCAAAGATCATCCAGTTCCAACCTCCTGCCATAGGAAGGGACACCTCCCACTAGATCAGGATGCTCAAGACCTCATCCAGCCTGGTATCAAACACCTCCATGGAGGGAGCAGCCACAACCTCCCTGGGCAACCTGTGCCAGTGTCTCACCACCCTCACTGGAAAGAATTTCCTAACATCCCATTTAAATCTCCCCTCTACCAGTTTAAACCCATTACTCTTTGTCCTGTCATTACAAGACCTTGTGAATAGTCCCTCCCCAGCCTTCCAGTAGACCCCTTTCAGATGCTGGAAGGCTACTGTAAGGTCTCCTTGAATCCTTCTCTTCTCCAGGCTGCAGAGCCCCAACTCTCATAGCCTGTCCTCCTAGCAGAGCTGCTGGTGCACTTTGAGCATCTTCGTGGCCTCCTCTGGACTCTCTCCAACAGTTCTATGTCCTTCTTGTGTTGGGGCCTCCTTCGTTCTGAAAAGAAAATAATGATCAAGTCTATATCATTCACTGGTTTGCTAAAAGAGATAAAAAGTCAAAGTATTAACACTTTGTTCTTTGCTTCAAAGTGCTTGCTCCCCTCACTTCTCCTTTGTTGCTCTAATATCTTCCACTAACTGATAATAAAGTAAGCATTGCTGGTTTGCTTAGAGTTTTGGGTTTTGTTTTGTTTTTTTGGTGGAGTTTGGGTTTTTTTGGTTGTCTTTTTTCTGTCTGGGACAGATAGAGAGAAGGTAGATTTGAACCCCTCTTGGGCTCCTTTTGTTTGTCTGGGAGGGAATTTGGATTTATGTATTATTTCTAAATTGTATACAACAGTAAATACTTGCAAATGTATATACACAGAAGTATCTATCTATCTATCTATCTATCTATCTATCTATCTATCTATCTATCTATCTATCTATCTATCTATACACTCGTGTATATATATACACACTTGTAAATTTAGCTTTGCTGTAAATATAGCTTTATCTTACTTCCGAGCCGTCTGAGCTGGTCTGGTAAATTTCGATAGTGTGTGTTTGTGGGGGGAAAGTTCCCTAAGTTACCTCATTCTCTAAACGAGGGTTCCACATCCACTGAGGTAGAGCCCCAGGCTGCTTTTCGTGGCAAGCTTTGTGCAGAGCAAGCATGTTTGGGGCGGGGGGGGGGAGAGATGGAAGCAGGGAGGAGCCCTCCGATTTTAATACTGATCTCAAGATAGGGTAGGTCAGAGAGCATGAAAAGGAAACCTGTTCCTTCGGGAGTGCTGGCTAGCTGCAAATGGCTGTTAGAGCAGCAACCTGCCTCAGGACATGTCTCTGACCCCTCCTTAGTTTCTGACAAAACTCCCTGCTCCTTCTTCTGTGACCTTGACCTCTGCTGGGATACTTGCAGAATGAATAGAAGTAACCATCACGCTGGTTCTTGCCAGAGCTGGATGTTTGCTTGCTTGCAAAAGAAAAAGAAGCACTGAATAACATGTGCCATCTGGAAAAGAACAGATAGAGAGGTTATTTTTTTTTTTTCTCTCTCTCTCTATGTTCTCGTGAACACAAATAATAGATATTATGATAATAATGCAGCACCTAGAAAACAACACTTCACGATTTCTCTGTATTTGCTAGGTGGTGAATTTAAGCAAGGCGACAAAGATTGAGGAGAGCATCCTGTGGGAGGAAAATACACTGCTTTCTGCCTTTTCACTGGAGAATTGAGATTTACATTTGAAAACATTTAGTTCATCAGTTTTTGTGCATTCCTTTTGCCATTGACAAAGTAGGTGAAATGGGATAGGTTGGCTGTGAAAAAGCAGAAGGGCAGAACCAGAGCACAGGCAGGCAGTGTTTGCTTCTGGTTTGTTAAAGCAGGCCACGCAGATGTCTCTGCAAGAGTGCCAAAAGACTAACTCTCAGCAAAGTTTGAGATTTTCAAACTTCCTGACAAATCCTGGTGGTGATTGGATGCTACCTTAAGAGGGAAGATTCCCTTTAACAAAGCACAAATGCTGTTTCCTGTAGCACTTTCTGTAAAAGCATTTTTTGAGTCTGAAGGCTTGACCTATCCTGAACCTGTGGAGCTTTTGAGACCTAATGAGAATGGATGCACATGGGATGCTTGAACGTGGGAGTGATCAGACAAGCATGAGTAGGGAGTATGGGGGTGAGATGTGAGCTTTTCAAAGATTTAATGTTTTTTTGGTGTGTGTTTCTTGAGGATTAGGTCATGGAGCTGCCATTAATGCTAATGGGAATTTGTGGGGCTTAATCTTCATAAACAGCATTAACATGCACCCTGCAGTACTTAATGTGTTAATGTATATGAAAACTGGCTTTCAGCTAGCGCATTTGAAGGAGGCAAGATGGGGTTTTGGAGGTCATTATTACCACGCATTAAAGTAAAATTTATGTTGCAACTCAAAACTCTCAAACAGATGGAGCTGGAATTGCTCCCAGCATCTGGTCAGAACGCCAGAGCTTCCTCGGGAAAGGGAGAAGCAGGGTAAGAATTCAAACCAGCCCTCCACTCCTTTTAAGTAAGCCCTAACCATGTGAAGAAAGGAAGCTGTGGTACGAAAAAAGCTTTCTTTGCTACCTGGCACATCCTATTTTGTCTTTCCTGGAGGATTATAAATGAATGGGATGGTCTCCAGGCCTCTTGCTGTTAGGGGGAGGGTTTGCAGGATAGCTGCTCTTGTGGATGGGGGAGACCAACCCTCCAGCCTTGTTCTTGCTGTCTGCCAGGGGTGCAGTGCTAAATTCTAAGGAAATGCAAGGCTTGAGGTCTTCACCACATCGCAGAAAAGCAACATCTTGGGCTGAATTAAAGGTGAGGAGGTGCTAAAGGAGTGTAGTTTCAGCTGTAAATCCGAGATGGTGTCATTCCTTGCCTGACCCCAAAGGAAGAGGGCTTCGAGGCAAGGTGCTTGCACAGACATTCTCCAGGCTTTTTTTTTTTTTTTTCCCTGACTTGAAAGATGTGCTGGGAAATTGTGAGTTTCTGGCATGGATTAATAACGAAGGAGTCAGGCTGAGTTGTCTTCCAAGAAAGAACAGCAGGTTACCTTTCTATGCAAACTGTTGCTTCTGTATTGCCTCCCTCTTGATACCTCTGTGTGACTTCCATGTGGCAAACCCTCCACGTCAAAACAAGCAGGAGAGTTACGGCCATGGTGTTTTCTTAGAGGTGTGATTACTTTTGCATTTGCTCCATGTAATTTAAAGTCTTCCTCTCTATTTCTCGACATACGTTTTAATGCTGCTACATTCCCCTGCTTTCACGAGGAAAGGCCACAAACATTACCTACTGTACCAGGAATTTTTGTAGTCTGTAAACCACACTGTAACTGTTAACCTGGCCATTTAAACAGGGAAAAAAAGGCTCCCTGCCCATAATTAGCACTGTATTCGAAGCCTGTGCCACTTGGATATTTAAAGAATTTAAGATAAATTAATTTCATCTGTGAGGCTTTCTTTGTAAAGTAAAGGGTAAACCAAAAGGAATTTCCTGGGGGTTGTTGCATGTATGGGATGGGAAGAGCATTTGGGGGGGTGATGTGTTTAAAACGCTGTGAAAAGTGAACTTTAGGCACAAAACTTGAAGTCATTAGAATTTCTTTGTGCTGACGAATGATTGCATATGGACTTAAAGCAAGGAATTTATCTGGATATCTGCCACGGCCTCCTACATCACTCTTCATGGGAAGCATTTTCTTCCAAACATAGCAGAGTGGAAACTTGCAGCCTAAAGGAGCTCGTGGTTTAGATGCCTTTACGATCACCATGCAGACATGAGGGGAAAAAAAAAAATAAATTAAAATTCTTAGGTTTTGCCCAAGATCCTGTTACGTAATTCAGGGGCTCTTACATACAGAAAATATGAAGCAGAGTTTGAAAAAAACCAAACAAACCAAAAAACCAAAAAAAACCCCAAACCACTAATCAGCTGCCAAAGACTCGATTGCAGTTTGCTCAGGAATGGTGCTTTATTCAGGAGGGTGAAGGCTAGGGAAGAAATTTATAGAGTAACACAGGTTTAGTTTTTGAATATTATTATTTTTTTTCCATATAGGAAGTCTTTCAGAGAAGTAGAAGAGGAGACTGAACTAAAACTATGCTGCTCTTCATATCAGATGCAGGACTTAGTGTAAGGACAGAAATTTATAGAGTAACACAAGTTTAATTTTTGAATGTTAATTTTTTTTTTTTTTCATATAGGAAGTCTTTCAGAGAAGTAGAAGAGGAGACTGAACTAAAACTATGCTGCTCTTCATATCAGATGCAGGACTTAGTGTAAGGACAGAAATTTATAGAGTAACACAAGTTTAATTTTTGAATGTTAATTTTTTTTTTTTTTCATATAGGAAGTCTTTCAGAGAAGTGGAAGAGGAGCCTGAACTAAAGCTATGCTGCTCTTCATATCAGTTGCAGGACTTAGTGTAAGGACAGAAATTTATAGAGTAACACAGGTTTAATTTTTGAATGTTAATTTTTTTTTTTTTTCATGTAGGAAGTCTTTCAGAGAAGTAGAAGAGGAGCCTGAACTAAGGCTATGCTGCTCTTCATATCAGATGCAGGACTTAGTGTAAGGACAGAAATCATGGCTCTTTTTGTCGAAGTGGCCTGTTCCTTCCCACTTGTCCCATTGTAATGGCAGTGAAGGAACTATGTGGATTAGTAGCCTTGGGCTCTTGTTAATTCTGATCTTTGGAGTACTATAAAATATTCTTCCACAGGTTATAATTAGTGGAAGCCCTCCCTCCTCCCCCAAATAATTAAACGGCATCTGCTTTCCATCAGAATCGTAGCTTAGTTGACTCCAGAGCCATCGTTTTCCAGAAGCTCTCCATAGAATGCTGGGACGTGACTGTTTAAATTGCTTGCTGCAGCCCATCATTGCTCGGGAAGATTAACGGAAATAGAGCCCTGAGTTGTCCGGTTTGGCAGTCAAGATGTGGAAAGTGCCATCTGCATAGCAGCTGCTGTTTCTCTGGCCTCAATTAATTTATCTCATATTGCATAATACCCAACAGGTTTTTTTCCCCTTTTTTTTTGTGCTGTTTGACCTTCTGGGGCCATCATTTTCTGCTGGCTTGTGTGGGTGTTTTTTTCCCCCCCCCTTTATCTCTTATTGAGCAAGCCTCATTTCAGGTGGGTTTGCAAATTTCTGCCACGTTGATCTGGTTTTGCACAATCTGGGTGAGTGTGTGCTCATGAGAGGGCTCAGCCACACCCTCTTGCATGTTTGTGAGCAGTCCATGGTGTCCTGTTTCTCTTTTCTCACCTCTGTCCCCCTGAGCTTGTTAAGACTTCAGCCCTGTGATGGATTAAGATAAGGTCTGGCAGAGGCTCCTCTGGAGACATACAATAGGGAGGGAAGTAGAAAGGGGCTGTTGATGAATTTGTCTTGGAAATGCAAGTGGTCAATTTTGTTGATTTTGGGCAATCTGGAGAGTTAGTTCATTGAAACTCCAAATTTCCTGTGGCCCCAGTGGTTTTGCCCTTGTCAGCTTTGTTCCAAAAAAAAAAAAAAAAAAGAATAAAGCCCCAAACAACAAACCAACTCATTTGGACAGAATTGCAATGCAACATCTGTTTGAAAAACATCAGTGTTTGTGAATATTATGGTTATGAAACGGTTGCTCAGAAACAACACACCCCCCCACGTCTCCCCCAGCTTCTACAGTTTTCCTCCCTAAGAATAATGTAATTTGAGGAAGAGGAGAAGGGAGTAAATGCAGAGAGAAAGGAATGCAGCTTGAAAGTAGCTCACTTCTTCAGCTGAAGAGTTTTTCTCTTCACTGTTGCCTGGCTGGAAATAGCTTTGAGGATTACATTCACGTGATCTACACCAGGTTCATTCAAACTACTGTTTCTAACCATTTGAGGTATTTTTGTTTTGCCTTGGAAACTAAGTTTATCTTGCTGCTTTCTTGCAGCATGTAGCCATTTTGCACAGGGTGTATTTGACTGGAATTTAATCAGAAATGGTTTTGACTTTTGTGCCTCCAGATACAAATGTGGATCTGTCCCATTCCCCCAAACTTAATCTTTGATTATTATTTTTTTTCTCTTGGTGGATGGGAATTACTTAAATTACTTAAACTTTAATTGTACCAGTGAACAGATCTTCCTTCATAGGTCACTCCTAAGACCTCTCAAAAAAAGCTATGAATCATGCATGAAGCACTAGACAGAGCAGGAGACAGATAAAAGCTTAGTTCTTTAGATTCTCCTGTTTGCTGAAGAATTGTCACGGTTTTTTTCCCCCACAGTCAAAAGCCTGTTACAGCTCCAGAGCCCTCTTGTCAGTCCTGATCTATTGCATAAAACAAGCAAACAAACAAAAACTCTGTAGAGAGGGAGCTTTTAATTCTGTTTCCTTGGGCTTGTTGGCATTCGTAGGTTATAGGTGTTTGTTGCTGTGTTTGAGATGTAAAAGAAAACATTTTCACTTTGAATCAAAGGAAGATATACAACCTGTCATTTAAAATACAGGAGGGAAATTACATTAAAGTAACATTTCTGTGCAGAAGAAAAGAATCCATCAGGTTATTGATGGAGTCTTCAGATGTGCTGAGTACTTTTAGGTGCTGCTGCTGACTTCAGTTGCAAACTAGTGCTTTCAGGTTTGAAATTTTAATCCCATTGGTACTTTAGCATTGAGTTTAGTTTTTTTCCCCCTGATTTGCATCTTTTAAGCAAATAGTCCTGTTCTATGAGGCATGTGTGAAGGCCAAAAAAAGGTGGTCTTGTGTTTCAAAATGCTTAGGCAACTGGGAAGCTTTTGGCCAGCTGCTTCGGGGTGCTTCTGCTGTGCCAGCAGCAAACGTGTCTGAAGCTCCATCCAGGGGAGCCCACAAGAGCTGTGGAGCTTTGCAAGACTAAAGAGTCCTGCTGGTGAGGAGGTGGGGGAATACACAGTAAAGACTTCCTCTGGTTTAATGAGAAATGCCCATGTGATGAATCTTATTCGAGCAGGCTGACAGGAAACCTCCTTTTGTTAAGCCCCAGGATAAAGCACAGCACTGGTTTGCTTCCTTTGTCCTTCCCTGGAGCTTTTTTGGAGAGGATACAGCAGCCTTCTGCTCTTACCAAGCGAAGGGGGAGAGGAGGTCAGGGTGTTTTCACCATTTTTCAGGCTGTTCTTTTTGGAATGACAAAAATATAATTTGTAAAGACGATTTTGTGCTGTATCCTGGTGGACGAGTGCAGGACTGGAGTCACTTTGGTCCCAGCTTATGATGATCCCTGTTTGGCTGTAGGAGCAGCTGGGCCATGGGAATCCCGTCTGTCCTCTGACAGCCCTAGGAGGGAAGGATCCCACATCTCCACATTCACAACTTGTCTCTGCTTTCAGCTGCTGCCTAACACCAGCTAAAAACGACCTAAAAAATAAAACAAAGATCGTAAGATGCCAGCAGCAGTGTAGTAGGTGAAAAAACACTACATCCAAGGTGTCTGTTTCATCCCCCAGCCTGAAGTAAAGCAGCAGAGGGTGGCAGGATTAAATCCCCAGTGAAAACTGAAGATCCTCCCACCTGCAGCCTTCGGTTTAATCTCAGTATTTTAAATCCACCTTTTGCTCAGTGGTTTTGAGCCTAGACCTTTCGATAGGAAGGCAAGGGAATAAAAATATCTTTGTGTGCAAGTTGCGTTTGCAAAAATTAAACACTCCCTCTCCCACTCTCTCTTAAACCAAACAGATCCCTCCCACGAGAAAACTGGCAAATCTCAGAACTGATCTCAACCCTGTTAAAAGTGTCAGACCAAAATAAAGACTGCCATGAGCACGAAGAAGGGAGGGAGCAAGAAAACCCTCAACTTCCCCATACAAAGCTCTGTTTGCTTGGGAGGTAGGAGATAGGAGATGTCAGCTTGCACTGGAGACTCATCCTCTTTCCCCTGCTCTGACCATGAATGTCCGTATGCTTGATGAAGTGACTTTAATTCCTTTGCCAGCATTTTCTCTCAATTGCATATTTGTTAATATGCACTCCAGTACTTTAGTCCTAAAAACTGGGTTTAGCCCCATGGAAAACTACAAATAATGAAGAGTGAAGTGAAGATGGTTTTGTTGACACTGGTTTTTGTCTGCAGTACGAGGAGAAGTGAGTCAAAGAGAATTTAAGTTACTACCTCGCATAAACTAAGTCAAACCAGCCAATTGGTATCAAATTTGAGTATTTCTAAACTGTTAATCAATGTATTAGCCTGAAACTGTTCCTTTCAGGTGTGAAGATCATCACCTCCTCTTTCTCTTTGATCCAGAAAGAAAATGGGAACAATTTCTCAGAGCAAACACAAAATACAATGTAACTGCTTCTTGCCCTACATTTTCCCAAGGTTTTGTATTCGAGGTGGGGGAAGATAGAGTCAAAGGGGAGAGTGAGAAACAAATGTTGCCAACAGGAATGAGTCACAAATTAAGCACGTTGCTGGGAGTTCAGGCTTTCCGTGGTAGGAACCAATGCTTCTGTTCTTCTGGGAGAAAGAAGTCGGTTCTGGAGCTATCTCAGATGCTGGTTACTCATGTTTTCCGGCAGCGAAGGAAAACTTTCCCAGCCTACTTCCCCTGAGTCTATAGGCAACTGTGTGTAGCAGTTTTCCACCCTGGAAAACTTGAAATCAAGAGGGAGTGTGTGCATATGGGTGGAGGAGGTGGGGAGGGTAGACAGGAGAATTGTCCTTTACATAGGTTTGTAGGTGGTGTTGGCCCTTTAGGAGCATGATTCTCCCTTCTGGCCAAAGGGCTAGCACCAAACCCTGTGCTTGCAAAATGCTACCCGAGTGAAAAACAAAATACGAGGATTTGATCTAATGTGGGTCAGAAGGCTTAAATATGTTTCAGATGGGAACAGAATGTCAAGTTGCTTCTATTGGGCAGCTGTCAAAAAACCCTAACCTCAACCCCAAATCCTCAAACTTCCAAAAATTAAACCAGCTTTCTGACTATTTTCAGTGGATAAGGGGACAATCTGATTCACATGATGAAGGTGTTCTCTGCCGTGTTACTGGAACAGGCTTGCAGTGATCATCATCACTTCTGTTTATTTTTTTCCCTTTATGTGTCTTCTGTCATCTAGCATATTTCTAGACAGCTTCTTTCTCTCTCTGAGCCCTGTACAAAAACATTTAATTGAAAATGAGTGCAGAAACATCTGATGTTCAGTAGTGTTCAGATTTTGGGTTCACCTTGTCTACCGAGCTCTGCTGGCTGCGTTTCCTCACATCTGACTGTTGACTGAGTTCGATGCATTTTAGCTGTTGCCAGATGTACAAGATACAGCAAAATGAGCATTTCCTGTAGCAAATTAAGACTTTTTGGCTCCGTGGTGATATTGGCTGAAGCTGCTTGTTTGCACTGGGGATTTGGCCAGATTGTGCCGGTCAGTACAGACAATAAATTGAGTTAACAGAGGAGATCTCCTGATCCAGTGTGAATTTCTCTTGTTCTCCTAATTAGTTGATTTTGAGAATTGCAGGCTTCTGTTGTCATTGGTGCCTGTGATAATGGTTCTAGATACACCCACAGTTACACAAAGCCAAATGCCTTACAGCATTTTTTTAGCCAGACTGAACTAGTTCAGGTAAGCCTCTCTGGAAGGAGGGGGGGATGCTGGATGGAATGACTGAAGGAGCCTCTTTGCTGGGCCAAATCCCTAACTGCCATCAAGGAGACACTGCAGAGTCTGGAACACATAATACTTCTTTGGCCAAGGGTCTGGCTCATCACCTGAAGGCTTGCTGGCTTACAGATAAACTGCCCAGGTAGCACATCTGTGACTGACTCCCGCCTGCTCTTAAGCTGCTGAAGGCAGGAGTGCCTACTGGGTTATATTTTAGGGTCATACGTTCATAGAATTCATAGCATCATAGAAAATCAGGTTGGAAGTGATCTCAAGAATCATTGGTCCAGCCTTTCTTGGCAAAACAAGATGACCCAAGCACCTTGTCCAAGTGAGTCATACAAGCATCCAGCATTAGAGAATATTTCTTCATAGTACTAATTGATTTCCAGAAGTGGAATCTATGCATGTATTTGGACTGTAGGATGCAGGCAATGGATTCCCTGCAGCTGCTGTGCATTATCAGACCTGGGGTCTGGTGGAGAGCTAAGGTTTGCACTTCACTGTACCTGCAAGTGCTTACCAAAGGGGTGCTACCTGTTTTAAGTAGCAGGTGAGTGGCTGTGGTGGATACAAGAAGCAAATCTGGAAACTGCTGTTTTAGCCTGGGGTCACTGATGGGACGAGTAAGTAAGAATAACAGGGAGAGCAGAAGAGCTAGGTCAAGGCAATTCTGCCTCTTGAATTTGCTGCTTAAAAAGCTTTTAAGGGCTGTTAGGGCAGGCACACTGAAAAAAAAAAAAACTTGTCTAAAAGTCCTGGCTATGGTTGAGTATCTGTATCAGAAAGGTCTCAGAAACCTGAGAGTAGCATTGACACTGTAAATACCTGACATTTGCTGAGCTTTAAAGGAGATGATAATCTGCCTATGGGAAAAAAACTACTCATGGAGCCACCCAGCTATGAGAGCTGGAGCACAGGGAATTGTTTTTAAATGCAACATTTAGGACTTTAAAAAATGTTGCCAACTTGGAAATTATTTTAAGAAGTTCCACCTATTCTGTGGGATGCAGTAAGTTTGCTTCAGTGGCAGCTGAGAGAGAATAAGGCCAGAAAGTATTGTACTCCTGACCTGGCCTGAGAGGCAGGGTGGGTCACAGCAAGAGCAAGCTGATCTCACCTGAGTTTAGATATCCAAGAGAGAAACATCTCTGTTAATGTCTATGAATCTACTACAGTCAGTGCAGAAACACAGTGGTCTTTGATGAAACAGTTTGATACATGACACCTGTTTAGAGATGGAAGAGCTCTAGAGCTGTGTTGGACCTATGAGATGCTGGGTACTGGGTGACCCAACCAGGGATGAAAGATACTGCCACTAAGACAGCAACTGATATCTATATATATATCTATATCTATCTATCTATCTATATCTATCTATCTATCTATCTATCTATCTATCTATCTATCTATCTATCTACCTACATCTATCTATTATATTTTTTTATACATACATACATACATATATTTATATCTATATCTATTATATTTATATATATACACATACATACATATATATATATATATATATATACACACACACACATACATAAAAGCAAGGATCTAACAAGCTGTGGTCACCCTCCAGCCAATGCAGCAGCTGCTGAAAGATAAAGCTGGTGATGATGTGAAGTTTTGCGCTTCAGAGCATGATAGGAGAGGCAATGGATTCCCTGTTTGCTCTCTACCAGAACCTGTGCTGTTAGGTAACAGTAGAATTCCAGAAATTTCCATAATGGTGACATTCAGAGATGACAGCTACAACTGTCTCTCTTGTTATCTTTGGTATTGTTGCAGTTGAAGGTAGACTACTCTGTGCTAGAGCCACCCTAGCTACTACCTGGAAGGAAGTTACCTGCCTTGCACTGATTATCTTGTCTTAAGGCAAAGGGGTTGCAAAGTAGGTGCATGTGAAGTGTCAACAATGACTCTGCAGAGAGCTGGGAGCTTGGAAAGCCTGGGGAGAAAATGCTGTGCTAATAATGTATGAGGCATGTAAGCTATGCCTTGTTTTAAAAAGATGCATGTGTCCCTGAGGAGTGGAGTAAATGGGGCAAAGGGAACATTGGGGCCAAGTTGTACTATGGCTTTTGTCTGTCTCCTTCAGTGATGCGAACTGGTCTAAAGAAGGTGGTCCCTTTGGGAATGCCTTAAAAAATGATAATAATTTACAGTTATCTGCTATTGCCAGATCCCTTGGCCATTCAAAGCAAAGCTTAGCATTTACAATAGAAAACCCAACCCTGTTATTTTTAAGAAAAGAAAAAAAAAAAAGGTCATATTATGTAGGGCTAGTGGAGGAAGGATATCTCTCTCTCTCATTTAACCTGTATTAACACAATGTAAAAGACATTCCAAATTTATCCAACTGGGGACTTCACTGACATCTCACCCAAAAGCCTCAAATCCTTAGGACCAGTCTAGATTGCATTTACCCCTGTAAATAATCCCATGCAAATCAATTTGCTTTCATGAGTAGACTAAACAGGATTTGTCTGTAATTAGCATGAAGTGGAACAGATTGCAGGCATGCTTATCTTCTAATATGGAGGTGCAGCCAGCAGAGGTTGGACACTGCTGCTTGATCTACAAGAGGCCTGCAGGACTGGTGGCTACCAGGAGGCTTTGGCCAAGTGGAGAACCTTGGTTCCCTTGTCGTCATTCTCTAGTAAATGCTGTAAAAACAAGCAGACCTCAAAGTCATTTGCTAAATCAGAACAGAGCAAGATAAAACCTCATGTGGGATTGAAGTCCCCGTGTTTTATTTTATTCCATCACAGCACTGAATGCAGAGATTAATACCATCTCGCTTGTTCTTAGCTGTCTTGCAATTTTTTTTTTTTCAGATTAAAGCCAGTGGTTCTCCAAACTCAAATTGTCAAGTATATTTCATCTTTAATTTATTAGTTCTAATACGTTATTATTTAATATTTGATCTCCCAGTTGGCTTTAAGTAGCTTTTTTTTCGTATGTGATTCCCCGAAGTGGTAGCAGTTTACTTACTGGATTATTCTTCATTTATGTTTCTTCTGCTGTTGAGATGAGGACAACTTTATTTCATGGTTTATGACAGCAGATGCTCTTTCAAAGTTTCCTTTAGATGGGGGTATTCTTCCATGGGGGTGAATTTTAAGTGGTGGTGGTCCCATACAGATATTATCACACCGAGTAGATATTATCACACCGAGTGGGTTATTTTTAACATGCCAGTGATTGCCATGTGTGGCTGATGCCTCTAGATGTGTTTGCATAGGTCTCTGTGCCTGCAATCAGAATCATTTGTGTCCATAGGAATTGAGAAGACACATGGGTACCTTGTGGCCACAGCTCACGTGTGAAAGCAGTCTTCATCCTTAAGCTGGCTTCCTCATGTTGTGTGTTGCATCTGCAGTATATTTGGTTATACTTCATCAGAACGAAGGTTTTGGTTTTCCTTTGTAGGTTAGATTGGTTCTTCTGGTTCGTTAAGCATCTCTTAGTTTCATGCTTGCTTTGGCAGGGATGATAGCTCTCATGTACAGGGAGGGATTTCCCTCTCATCTGAGACAGACTGGAGGAGTGTTGTGGGCCTTTACATTGAAGGTAATAAAATGGATTATTAATCTTTTTTTTTTTTTTTTTTTTTTTTTTTTNCAGCACCTATTCTGGTAAGTGTTTGCAAGAAGTAAATTCTGTGTCTCTGAAGACACCATGTTCTTGTCCACATGATTCAAACCTGTGTAAGTCATCTTATGATTAAAAAAGGTTCAGTAAAACAGCATTGAGTTTGCTTGTGGAAAACAAACAGAAAAGGTTCAGCTTTGCAGAGATTTTTTGCTAGCAAAGTGCACATGGGATAGATGGACAATGATGGCATTTTCATGGCACTTTGCACTTCCAGCATTTGGTAAGAATTATAGTTTTTATTATTTAACATTGGACATAGAAAGCCCTGGACTTTCTTTTACACTAAATTAAATTAGTAGCAAAATAATGTAAAATTTAGCGGGAGTTAAACTTGTTCTGGGATGAGTAAACCTGTTTGTTGTTTTCGTTTTGTTTCTGATTTGGAAGCTGCTGGCTCTAAAGCTGAGGGTCTAAGCAAACAAAAACGGAATAGCAATATTATGAGATTTATATACACAGTATATGCAGTGAGCTGTTAACCGAGTTGGCTGAAGAAAATAAAATTGGATGTGTTTGATACATTGATATAAATAAATAAACCTGAATTTGATAAGCTGAGCACTAATATTTACATGTACTGCATGCATATAAACAGAAAGCTGGTAGTCTATAACCTGTGCAGGATTCCCTGCAGAGCAGAAAGCCACCTTGTGCTTATGTGGTGGTTCGGGAGTTATCCACCCCTTCACACTTTTGAAATCACCCAGACTAGACTTAGCCGCCTGGAAGTTAAGGAATGAAGCTTTGTATTTACAGCTCAGCAAAATATACAAGCAGATGTTTGCAATATATTGCAGATATTTACAATATATTGCAGATATTTACGATATATTATAGATATTTACAGATATATACAGTAAAAAGGTAATACAGAAACCTCACACCCCTCCCAGGAATCAGAGTCCCCAAGAGGGGTTCCCAACCACCCTTCCACCTTCCCCCACCCACCCAATCTTATCCCAGGATCTGTCTTACATGCCAGGTAAGCAAGGAAGAAGCAGGCCACACGGAGTTAGAAGCATTGATTAGTTGGGTTACACAGATACAGCTGGAAGGCAGGGAGAGGGAGACACCAACAGCCCAGAGCTCAGACCTGAGCAACTCTGTCTGATCTATGTTTGGGTTCTTACTTTTGTATCTGTCAGAAAACCTTTGAGCAAAGGAGACATCACCAGCCCTTCAGAGGGCTGGAGCACCTCTGCTATGAGGACAGGCTACGAGAGTTGGGACTCTGCATCTTGCAGAAGAGAAAGCTTTGATGAGACCTTATAGCAGCCTTCCAGTATCTGAAAAGGGCCTGCAGGAGGGCTGGGGAGGGACTATTCACAAGGTCTTGTAATGACAGGACAAGGAGTAATGGGTTTAAACTGGCAGAAGAGAGATTTAAATGGGATGGTAGGAGGAAGTTCTTACCAGTGAGGGCGGTGAGACACTGGCACAGGTTGCCCAGGGAGGTTGTGGCTGCTCCCCTGGAGGTGTTCAAGACCAGGTTGGATGAGGTCTTGAGCAATCTGTTCTAGCGGGAGGTGTCCCTGCCTATGGCAGGGGATTGGAACTGGATGATCCCTTCCAACGTAAACCATTCTGATTCTGATCACCAATGTTTTCCTTTCTCAGCCTATAATCTAATTTCTCTTATTAAAACATTGCAATTAGCCTCAAACCATCACGGCTAACTGACGAATTAAGCTTTTGATAACCTCTGATACAGAAGGAAAAAAAAAAAAACCAACCCAAACCCACCTAAGAGATTTGAGGTGATAGCAAGTTTTTTTGGGGTAAGATCCGTTGCTGAGGCAGAAAGTGACTCAGCACTTAGTACCCAGGCTTGACCTTGGGTACGGACGCTGATTTTTGTCAGTTTTAGTAATAATGAACACTTAATATTCACAGCAAAACCTGCAAACAACAGGAAGGAAATTATACTAGCCGGTTTCAAATCCATGTGCAGAAATGAGCAAACTAGATTTTTTTTTTTTTTTTTAAATTTTAATTTTTTTTTTAAATGCCTGGTGCTGAATAACATAAATAATTTATTTAGCTTTA
>VWZI01006532.1:57750-74310 GCA_013396835.1 Psilopogon haemacephalus
TTTTTTTTTTTTTTTTTTTTTTTTTTGCTTGTTTGGGGCTTGTGTTTTGTTTTGTTTTGGTTTTTAAACCTTTTTAAAGTGGGGGTCACTTTATATTTGCCCAATCTAAACTCCTCCTGGGTTATATTTGTAGGCTCCCAAAATAGCTGCCAACGGTTCTGTATCTGCCAAGGGTGCTGCCTCTGGCTCTTGTTAGTGGGCAGGAGGTACCCCAGGCAACAGGGTGGGCCTCGTACCCGCTGCGCCCTGCCCTCCTGACAGCCCAGGGCGCCCGGGAGAGGCCTTCCTGGCTTGGGGCCGACTGCCGCCTCCTGCTTACATTATTGCTTGGACCTCGCAGGCTGACAAAGGCGATTTGAAGTGAAGTTCTCTTGCTACAATGGAGCTGCCTGAAATCAATGCAGGCCTCCAGGCAAGAAGGCCAAGAGGCCCCTGGCTGCAGCGTCCCTGAGGCCCCTGGCTGCAGCGCCCCTGAGTCCCCTGGCTGCAGCGCCCCTGAGTCCCCTTGCTGCAGCACCCCTGAGTCCCCTTGCTGCAGCACCCCTGAGGCCCTTGCTGCAGCACCTCTGAGTCCCCTTGCTGCAGCACCCCTGAGGCCCTTGCTGCAGCACCCCTGAGGCCCTTTGCTGCAGCACCCCTGAGGCCCTTGCTGCAGCACCCCTGAGGCCCTTTGCTGCAGCACCCCTGAGGCCCTTTGCTGCAGCACCCCTGAGGCCCTTGCTGCAGCACCTCTGAGTCCCCTTGCTGCAGCACCTCTGAGGCCCCTGCTGCAGCACCCCTCTGGCCCGGTGTGCCTGGCCCCGCCAATGGGGCAGCTGGGGGAGCCCGAACTGAGGGATGTTTCTGGCATCCTTTGCCCAGCTCTGGTCTGTTAGAGCTTCTTGCTGATAATCAGTAGCACAGATGTGTCATGGAGGGCCACTGGAGTCTGCCACGTCTAGGATGGAGATCCTGGCCCTGCCAAGGGTGAGCAGCTGGCTGCCGAGCCTGGCTGCATGCCCTGGGGTGCAGCCTGCAAACCCTTGCCCAGCGCCAGTGAGGAGTGGGCATGGCAGAGCAGCCGCTGTGAAGCGAGACAGAAGCGCTGCGTGTGTATGTGTATCTGACAGAGAAGAGAAAGGAAAACCAACGTTTTTCTTTCAGCCATCAGATGGGAAGAATATCCAGTGGGTAAGACTGGAGATTTATGTTTAAAACCTACATGGCTTTCTTCAGTGGTCGTTGGCTCCTGCGTGGGGTGTTCTTCAGGCAGCTGGGCTCCTGAGATGAGCTCTGGTGTTTGAGAGGCACTGCACCCGTGGGGATAGCTTGTCCGTGTTACTAATCATGTCCTGGCTGCATTCCGGCTACAGGATTGCAGGGGCCATCAGGAATATCAGCTGCCATGCTGAGCATCTCCTTCAGATTCAGTATTAATACTCCACACTGATTACTAATCTGTCTCCACTGCCGTACAAACCTCAGGGCTGTTGCACTCACCAGGACCTGGCTGATGTGGATCAAGAAATCATAGATTTCTTCGTGCACGCTTTGGCATATCTGTCCAGTCTAGATTAATTTTTTTCTCGGTTGTTACTTCAGGGTTCAAAAGTGCTTCTTCTCTTAATGTTATTGAGATAGCTGTAAATTTCATTAAGGTAGCTCTAAAAGTATAGTAAAGGCCAGCACTGCTTTATTGATGTATCTGTTTCTGTTCACAGTGCTTCCCAAATTTGATGTGTTTAGCCCAAATCCAAAGCAAGTGGAAAAAAAACCCAAACATCTTTACTTCCACCATTTGCTCTTGCTGTGTTTCTTGTTGCATGCATGTATGAACACCAGAGTTTGCAGTTGCAGCTGGCCACCATAAGTCAGTGTGCATGAGAGTGAAGGTGAGAGGTCGGAGGGAATCTGGCTCAGGGAGTCAGTGCCCTGGATCTATAAGCATCCATTGACAGGGAACCACGTATTGCTGCGCAAGCAGAACTCAGCATGTGGTGGTTCAATCCGTAATAAATTTTCCCATCCAAGGTTTACAAACCCTTGGAATGGGGCTCAAAAATGGAATTTCTAAACAGCTCCATCGCTGTAATGGACGGCGGCTCTGTTATAATAAGAAACCAGCAGACAACTGCTCCTTCTGCTGTTGTGTGCCTCTCTGCATGGGGCTGCCCTCGCAGCAGGACCTTGTGTCTGTGCAGGCTATAATGAGATGGAGCTCTGGCTGGTTTTGTTTATGAGTGAAGGGCAGGGCTTGGAAAAAAAAAAAGTTCACTTGCTAGCGGTGAGTAAAGTTAAAGTCGTTTGACCAGAAAGGAAGAATAAGGCATAAAATCACCCTGCTTTTCTTCCTTCTTCTTTTATTTTTTTGTTTTGTTTTGTTATAAGTTTTAATTAAAAAGAGGAAGGTCTGGCCTTTCTGTGCCAAGACAGCTTTTCAAGTTAATTTAAAAGGCATTAGTGAGTTCTGCTGAGGTCTACAAATAGGTGACTCCTCTGTCACCGCTGCTACTCAATTCCTTTCCCAAGAAGCAAGAAAGCTAAACTGATAAAACTGTGCCATCTGATACAGCATTGAAACCTGGAATTGAACAGGACATTTATTAGAGGGGAAAAAAATTAAAGTCTTGCTGAGAAAACAAAGTAGTTTGGAGTGTGTGTAGGAGCTGTATGAAGGACCAGAGGAATATCAGGGTTGCATCTTAAGCTGGGTTCCCACAGTGGTCACCCAGAATTTGCTCTGAAGCAGTGGAAGAACATCAGTGCAATTCTGGCCTTGATTTACATCTCATTTTTTAAAAACCAAATTTAGCTGAAGTGAATAAAGTGATTTCCATGCCATGGGAGTAGCTCCCAGATCTCTCTTTCTTCCCAGCAGCTGCATAAAGAGTCATTTTAGAAAGACCTTTTTCCTAATAAATAGCAAAGCAATCTCATAAAGAAAGTAATGTGCTTTTTAGGCTCACTAACCATATTGAATTAAATGTTATGCACACTGTAATTACATTTCCCTGTCAGTTGTATTAATGTGAATTTCCTTGATTAATTTTTCACGTTAGTTGGTATTAGATAGGTAGGAAGTTTAAGATCCCCCTAGACCTCGTCTATCAGCTTGGCTCAGCAGAGGAAGGGTGAAGCTCAGCACAATCAGTGTTATTTCATTAACTCAACCACTTTAATAAGGGCCTCGGAGCTTGGTCTCTCCAGTCATTTGCAATCAACCTGTACAATACAGTACAGCATGAATCCCCGTGCTGTGGGAAGCAGTCCTTCCAGGTGTAGGATGCAGCACTTAGGAGTGTGAGTGCCCAAGTCCATGTGTGTTTTTCCATCCCAGTGCTAGCAGTGGGGTGAGTCAGTGGGGTGCAGCTCTGGCCACACTGCGTCATGTTCAGAGTGGCCCAATGAGTGCAAAAAGTTCAGTTGTCTCCCTGAAATTGTGTGGAATAGATGCAGAGCAGCAGTTTGAGAGGAAGGAGGGGTTAACAGAAGATGTTACCAAGTGTGGTGGTTTAGCAGTTACCTGCTCCCCCACCTTTTGATATAAACCCTGGCTAGGACTCAGAATACTGGAAGTTGATAAATGAAGCTTTATATTTACAGCAATGCACAATATACAAGCAGATATTTACAATGTGTAACAGATATTTACAAATACATACAGTGAAAAGGAAATACAGAAACACCACAGCCGTCTCAGAGATCAAAATCCCCAAGAAGGGTAACCAACCACCCCCTACCACCTTTCCCCCCTTCCCCAATCTTATCTCACCACCTGTTGATGCTGCAGGTAAGCTGAGGTGGATCAGCCAGGGGGATTAGTAGTAGGAAAGAAGTTAGTAGAATTATTAAGAATCAGCTACAAAAGACAGAGACAGAGGAACCATGCAAGGAGCAGCCGCAGCCAGAGAGGCCTGAAACCATCTGACTATCTATGTTTGGGTTTACAATTCTTAAAACAATTTTTTTCTTTCTCAGTAAAGCTCTGGGTGAAGTGACATACTGTGTTTTCCTCTCTCAGCCAATAGTCTAATTTCTCACTCACATTCTCCAGTTAGTTCAAACCAGCACACCAAGGCAGGGTAATGCACTGCTCACATACACTTCCTGGTTTAAAGCTGATCTCCCACAGTTATCATCCTAAATGTCAGCTCACAGCCTTTACCAAAAGCTTTCGGTTCATTGTGCTGTGCAGGCTCTGTTTTACCTTTTGAGGAGCTGAATTCTTGGCCACATGAATAGTATTCATTCCTCAAACAGATACGTGGATGGCTGATTACTGTACCCGGAGATCTTACGATGTAGCACAGGTCGTCTTGAAACCAGCTGATGTTGATATGTAAGCCTGACCTTCTCTGAATTAATAAAACACTTGCAGCTACCTTAGAGAGGAAACTGGAGTCGTTTGCACAGTGGGGGGCTGTGCATTACAGCTGTGCTTCTTTATGCTTGGTGTCTGCAAACTTTATATTAAGCCTCTGCTCCCGATTCATCTTTTAAACATCTGTGTTAACTCACGGGGCTCCGGGGAGCCCAGGTGTAAGTGTGAAGTAGGAGTTAACTGGAACAAGCTCGGTTAAACAGGGACCCTTCTTCTTGTGTAAATCACCCTGGATTATAGTGATCCAAATAAACAATCATTTGTATGCATACATCCTGCAACACTCTGTTTCTATTACATGGCTCTCGGGAGATGAAAAAAGTCTGTTTAGTATATACTCGGAAGGAAGAAATGGGAGCAGGGTTGTGGAAAAGTTTTTCAAGACCGGGAGTCTGTTTTGTGTTACAGTGGCTTGCCAGATTTGATACAAAATTTCTTTAGTGTCTGTACCCTTAACACAACTGATTGGCAGTCAAAAACTGTAAAGCCCTGGGATGCCTTGCACTTTTATTTTTGATGCACGTAGCTTTTGCTCCTGAATCTTTTTCTTAAAGAGCAGTGTTTGGAAAAACACAAAAACAAATAGAGATGATCGAGTAGGAAGAGATTTGGGAACAACTGGAAGCACTGTCTAGGAAGGTCCAGTATATACGAGCTTATTGCCTTAGGAGGACTTGCTTTATTCTTAACCTCTTGTTCCCCTTTTGGTTTTAGTATGCTGTGGAACATGGAGTGTAGCAAACCAGATGCTGCAGGCAAAGTTAAGTGTACTCTGCTCAGCTGTGAGGCAGTATGGACAGGAAGGAGTTCTCTGTGCTTTGCTTTCTTCTGGCACTTCCAAGTAGTTGGCTCATTTGCCAATTTTTACTTTATTCTTATTAAATATTNAAAGATCACTGCCCAGTTGGTCTCTTGTGTTCCCTCTGCTTTTAGAGGAAGTGAGAATACACTGCTTCAGCTGCCTTTCAGTTTCAGCTCTCTCCTAGCTGGACTGGGTCTTTGCTGTGCCATACAGTGGCTGTCTAGTTTGTTGTGAGCAAGTGCTTCTATTGCCCTGTGACCACTGGCTCAGCGAGTAAGAGAAAGTGAGATCCTGATTAAAATAACACTGTGGAAGTTGCCAGTGACTTCTATGGAGGCATGTTTGTGCCTGGATTAAAGATTCCAGAGAATGAACGTGGATAGGGAAACCCAAATCATTGCACTTAGTTGTTGTATGATGCGAGTGAAGCTGTACACTTTCTAGAGAGATTTTTCTTCTCATTGTTGCATGAGAACTGCAAGGACAAATTAATTCATTGCCTGAATGTTGACCAAACTTGTGTTTTCCTGATCCAGTCATGTTAGTGCCTAACAGTGTGAGCAGAAGTTTCAGTAACCAGTGTTAGCATGGGCTAAGCTGGCAGATGCATAGAGAGCCTGGATAACCAGGGAAGCAGTTACATAAAGGTATGGCAGACTTAATTTCACATTTCTAGATCATGTCTTAGATCCAGTTCTTCTTAGGTTCATTTCTTCTTCATTTCTTAAGATTCACTTCTTAGATGTAAAGTGAAATTTTCTCTCTTCTGTTCTGGGTTCAGCTTCTTTCTTTTCTCTGTAGGGCAGAAAATAGATTGGACCTTTTCCACTTTGAAGGGGAAGAGAGAGTTTGGTGGGGAAATCCACTTGCCCTAGGGATCTAATGAGTTGAAAACATTTTTTAAATATTTGTACTTTAGGTAATAATGAATTACACTAATGTTTGAAGTTAGAACTTCTTTTAATGCTTCAAGGAGATATTGGTATGTGTTGCAGGTAGTGGTAAGTTGTGTCTGGCAGTCTTGGCAGGTATTTTCAGTGTGCCCAGAGTGCCTGAATTCTCCTTAATGAATGGTAAAGAATAGACTGAGATTACTGCAAAGGACTGAAACCTCTGGCACTGTCTCAGCGTTTGCACAGGACCATTCAGGGACTGAAGCAATGTGCCGTGAAAGACCTCTGTTTTCTGTAAGCAGTGTCTGGATGGCACTTGATAACCTTCTCCAGATCAGACCCTGACCATACCTCTTGTGTTCCCTTCATGTAAATAAAGGCTGTTAAAGCAGGCCCACTGTTGGAAAAGCTGAGTTATTCAGGCAGCAATGTGCCTTAGGAAAAGAGCTGCAGCATTTTCTTGGGGAAAGTCTGATTCATCACTTGTCTGCATGCCTGGACAGGGGTCATATTTCTGCTAGACACCAAAGCAAGGGGGGGAGGGTGTTTCTGACTTGATTTATCAACTAGTAGAGATGAATTAGAACCCTCGGGGGAGGGAAAACTTCACAGAAACTGAAATATTTTTACATTGCAGATGATTGTGGCCTCCAGACTTCTTCTTGTATGGCATTTATGCAAGCACACATTCCAAAACAAAATTAAACAAACAGTCCCTTGAAGACTCCTAATTAGCCACTTTGCTCAATACTCAATTAGAATAACCATGTAGGTAAAATATGACTGCAGTGCAGAGAATTTCATTTGAAGTTGCAGTCCATAAGTAATGTTTAGGAACAAGTAATAGAGTTCATCAATGAATGCATTTTGCTTGCAGCAAATTCAGCACTGCAAAAGATTGGCAGGAGGGGAGGGTGAGAGGCTATAAACCCGATGAAGTCCTGTAGTCCTGTAATTTAAAGCAGAGGCCTAGAGTTCAGAAGATTTGGAAAGATCATTCCTCTGCCAGAAACCTTGGTGTGACCTCAGGCAAGTCACTTCACCTTTTTGTGCCTTATCTGAATGAATATCTCTGTTTCCTATCTGTAAAATGAAGATAATGCCTCATACGTGTTCTGAGGCTCGAGTGTTAATAAAGTACACAGAAATCATCAGATAGGAAGTCCTCCAGAAGAAAAGTGCTGAGTTGCATACGTTTGTACAGCACCCAGTAGGTAAGCTTTTCTCTTCCATGGGCCACTTGCAAATACATGCTCTATGGGGAGACTTATTTGGCTTATCCTCCTTGTGAGGACGATAGACCCAGACTCAAACCCTCTGAACACTTGAGGGACAAAAAGCAGGTGGTTTCTCTGTCCAAACTTAGATCTAAAGTGGAATTTTGGATGTGGTTGTCAGCTGTGCAGTGAGTAAAACTTAATTTAAGAGTCTGACACCAGAGCCAGATGGGATGTGTGATTTTGTGGCTAGAGCCTGTTTTTATCGAGGCACGATCTTTATCAAAGCATTATAAAGAGCATTAAACACCTTCCCCCGTTAGAAATGGCCTCTCCGCATGTCTCGTCTTATTTCATTCCCATTGAAGAGCACAACTTTTACAACTAGGAAATTATAAACTTTCTATTGATACCATCTATACTGGGCTAGTTTTAGCTGACTGTTCTGACTTCCATAGAACAAAGAGAATTAGCTGGGAGTGCTAACACCATAAGTTCTGATTTTCATAGAACAGAGAGCATTATTAGAGGTGATAACACCATAACTTTATCTTCTCCCTGCCCCACATCTCCATCCCCTCTTACAGTCATATTAAATTGTCTGTGTTATGCTTGCTCACACTTTGCTAACAGTTAGGAAAACTGTGAGAACTTGCTGAGGGACACCTTGTCAGAAAGACGTTTTGTCAAGAAATAATTCATGCTTCTGAAATATTCTGTCCCAGGTGAGGGGAGAAATGCAGAACATTCAAGAAAAGATTAGAGAGGAAGAACCGAAACACTTTTGGGAAAAGGCAGGCCAAATTTGATGCTCCTTTAATGATGAGTGTTAAAGTCAGGGCTTAACTTTGGTATTAAAGTATAAATACTGTATTATTAAAAGAGCAATCATTTAAAGAAGTGCTTTGCCTAAACCCAAAAGGTTGTGTTTTGATTTATTAAAACCTCCAAGTTTTTGAAAACAGCCTGGGGACATTTTAAATCTCAGACGTTCACTTCAGTTAGTTAGGGGCAACATCATCCAACAATATTCCTAGGCAATTGTAATTCACAGGACACAGTGAAGACTAAGAAAGTGACTTGCAGTCTAGTGCGTGACTTGGATCATATATTTCTGCATGTGAGCTGACCAACCGAAAACAAAAGCTGCAAGAAGTAGCTGCAGAACCAAAGCTGCAAAGAGTGCAAATGGGGGTTGGCATGGGAAGGTGTCCACAAGCAGCACAGGCTGCATGAATGAGCACTTTTCAGAATTGTGTCTTGTTCACAAGGTAAGAACGTTTGGCAGTTGGCAAAATTCATTTTGTTTGAACTCCAAAGCAGTGTTATGATTTGGGAAGTTCTAAAAGATTTTGCTTTTCTGTGGTGATATGGGAAACTGATTTGCTTTACAGTTTCCTGGGATTGGGACTATCAAAACTTAAAAGAAAAAAAGGCAGGCATGAAGTATGTGGAAATGTAGCCCTTTAGCCACTCCTTATGGTAGACAGGAAATTAGAGGTCACAATTAGTAACAGTTTGAAGTAAAACTATTTAAATATTTTGTCCTTTTCTTACCTCTATTTGTAAAATTCGAATCAGGTATTCTACCTGCAGGGACTTTCAAACAGATCATTAAAAACAACCCAGCAGTTATGAATCAATTTATTCTAAATTTTAATTTTAAATTGCACTTGCATAATTTTTTTTTCCCAAAAAAGGACTGGAGCCTTTGTAAAAGTTACTTCAATCATTTTTATTTTTATTTTTCAAAAAGAAGTCAGGTAATATATCTTCACTTATCTTCCTGATTAAATCGCTCCATGCTGGAGAGAATTATCATTTCCTTCCCAACCTTCCCTTGCCTTTTGAAAATACCAATAGGTAATTTTACCAACTTAGATAAGGAATTCCATTATAACTGGGAAGCCAATTACCTGCCAAGAGGTTGTTGCAATATTATTAGAAAACTGGATACTTAAGCAGCAGGTTGGTTTTTTTGATTTCCTGAATAACTGCCATGCAGTCTGTTTTGATTAGATCCTAATGATACCAAGAATGTTTTAAACAAATACTCAGCCCCGTGCAAATGAAAAACATTTTGCTTCTTCAGTTGCACTTGTGCAGCAATGGTAATTAATACATCCTGGGATATTCAGACTGTATCTGATTAAGTCATGGTGCACCAGAGAGAGGGCTTTATAAATAATCTTTCCACGAACCTGATGAGAGATCTGGGATTAAAAAGTCCATGTTTTAAACAGCATCATTGTGCCTAGAGGTGTCTACTAACGCTGGAATTCCACCTATCGCTTCCTCTGCCCATAACCCAGCTCTTGTCCTGGATCAGTCATGGTGAACGGCTCTACCTTTCTTTTTTCATCATTTTAGTGATGATTATAAGGCTTTGTAGTCTTGGGTCAGGCCAACTGGCCAGTTGAACGGCATGGTGAATGGCTCTACCTTGCTGTTTTCATCATTTCAGTGATGATTATAAGACTTTGTACTATTGGGCCAGGCCAGCTGGCCAGTTCCTCTGGAACAGTAACTGTTCGTTGCTTTACCCTGCAGTTATGTGCCTTGTCCTGGTAGAGGAAGGCTCTCCAAAACAGTAGTCCCAACACCAAAGCATGTGCAATATAAGCTGTCTCTCCCAAGTATGACACTTGCTGTATTAGTCCTTGAGTCTAGTGTAAGTTTGTTTTATAACAGTTGGCATAAAAGAGATGCCAAGGAGTATCTGCTTGGAATAAGTTACCATGATGAGTTGTCCCCTGAGGACCGCTGCCAAGCTTCCAAGCAAGTAACCTCCAGGATTGCAGAACCTTAAATGTGCTAGTTAATTAACAGTATTGCCAATCCCTTACGTCACTGATATAATATTTGCAAGCCAGAAAGAGAAATTTGTTTTAGTTATGAACCAAACGTGTTTTAACTTCACCAGCACCCCTTCAGAAGGCTGAGATGAAGGCCTCCATCAAGGAAGGGATAAATTTTTCAAGGAGAACTGCCAACCTAACAACAGTAAAAAAAAACAAAACACCAGAACCACCTCCTTGTACTGTTTTGCATGAGATCTGGTTTTTTTCTGTGTTCCTTTTACAGGAATTAGCTGTGACTACATGAATTTGGAGGAAAGAGATCACTGTTTTTCAGATTATTTGTTAGCCTACTTCACTCTTTTCCAGTGTCGTCAGCTTCCCTTTGTTGTTTGCATGGCTCTTTCCTACAGCTACAGGAAGCAGTTTGATAAAACTAGGAAAATGTGATGTTAAAAAGAAAAAAAAAAAAGAAAAAAAGGCAGGATAGCTAAGAGGCAGGGGACATTAATGAGGTTGTAAGGTTTCCAGTGTGTCTGTATTTGTATAATAGCTATCCTCTCTTGCTCTGGGTGTTGGGTCTTGACTGGCTGGTAAGCAGGCACTAGCTTCAAGTGCTGTGTCATTTGCAAAACCTCATTTTCTGTGCATGTGTGTTTGGGCATGCCAGCCCACCTTTGAAGATTCATTAATAGCAGATTATACACTTTTTCAAGGGATGTTTTCAGTTCCAGGCTTAGATGAGGGAGTGGCTCATTTACCTCTGCAAGCACTTGTGGCTGTTGAAGCCAAATCACTCCAAACTCCCTTTATAACCATAACCAGCAAAAACTGGCACACGATCCCCCCTCAGTGAAAGGCTGTGCAGAGCAGCATCCACCATGCTCCTTGGGTTGGCTCAGTGTCTCCCTGCCAGGTTGCACACAACCTGATGCGTGCAGCCTGGGAGGAGTCACAAACCTTGCTGTTGGGTGCTTGCTGTAGAGCTGAGGCTCAGCCATGTGAAGAAGCTCATGGGAGGCAATGCCTTGGTATTTTGGCTCTGCTAGACTTTTTTCTGCCTGCCTGCCTGCCTGGAGCACCAGAATGAATGTCTTGGTTTTGTGCAGAGTTTTTTTTTTGTCTTTGAATGTGTCTTGTAAGGGAAAAGTGTTTGTAGTAAGTCAAAATGAGTTGCGCCAGGAGGTCTTGCAGTAGACAGGGAAAGGAAACGACTTGATTCGATTTAGTGGATTCAGTTCAGAAGTAGTCTGATACTTTTATTGTTCAAGTTAATCACATAGGATCAGCGCTCCTGAATATTCATCCTTCCTGACAAACAGAGGAAAAAGGAGAAACATGGTAAGAGCAAGAGGTGCTGAAATATTACAGAGGTAGGAGTTCCATTTTCCTCTTCCTGTGTTTTACCTTCTCAGCGCTGGTGCCTGTGTTAATGTTTGCCACAGAGCATACAAATCCTGGATCTCTCTGTGGATTTTCTGTGGGAAAATACTTGGGACCTCAGACATTGACAATTTAAAAATTATAGCCTGTGGCATTCCCAGCTTTACAGAAGGAATTTCATGGAGAGGGGGATTTGGCTGGAACTGGCATTTCTGTCTGTCAGTGTACTTCATTTACATTTTTTCTTAAATATTTTGATTGTGGTTAAATAACTGGTAATCATGTGCAGGTGGTAGATTTTGACTATGATCTTCATTACTTCTGGCAAGGAAGGAAAAAAAAAAGCTATCTTTGCAAATAAATACTTCTTTCCTGAAGTTAAATGCTGAGATTCCATCTTTGTGGGAAAGAGTTTCTTTGCTCAGCTCACGGCTCAGATCTATGACTTGCCCTTTTTGGGACACACATACTAAATACACTTTTAATCTCACAATATGCCCAGGTGTTCATTTTCTGGGGTTTTTTTTGGTGTTTGTTTTTTTGCTTTCAGCTCTGGAGCTGTAAGTATTTCTGGACTCATTCCATCCACCTGGTTGAGTGCTTTTTTTTTTTCTGTTCCTGATTTCTATTTTTCTCCTTCTCTTTCCCCATCTCTCTCGTGTTTCATTTCCTAAGCTTTTCTGCCAGAACAGCTTTTTATTTCAATCACCTCCGGGAATGGAGTGGACATAATGAATTGGGTATTTTGTGGAGGCTCCATGGTGGAATCAGGTGTGGCAAGAAGTGGTATTAGGCACCACCGAAGCAGTTGCTCTGAGCCTGTGCCAGTCGGCACAGGGCAGCTGGCTGGCAGTGCAATGCAGCAAAGAGGGAACCTTTGACTTGCTTGCAATTGCTTTTGGTCCATCAAGTGAGCATAGGCCCATCACAGAACTTCCTCTGCAGTGTGGCTGGGGAATATTTTAGGAACAAGAAGCATAGCTGCAGCGAAGGTCTGTACTCTTCCATCCTAGCTAATCAAGATTGCTGATGAAACATTTATTTGTCGGGGCTGGATGTTTAGCTAAATATAGGAATACATTTCTGCAGTGTGGAGATGAGCATCAAGGATCTTGGCATGAGACAATGCCAGTGAAATGCAGATGCAGTGAATGTCTTTTGTCAAACTATTATCCGCTTTGTGATCTGAGGAGGTGCTGTATGGGCATGATTAAATTCTGTTGGCTTGTTCCATGCTACCTGTTGTTGTTGCTACCTGTATTATTGTTCTGTCTTCAACCTCAGAACTCAGCAGAACTCCGTAAGAATCCTGAAGCAATGTAACACATTTGCAAGAAATGATCTGTTCCCTGGCACTGGGACAAGAAAAAGTCTTCACCTGCTCTCATGTTCTAAGCTGCTGTTGAAAACTTCTGAGCAGTTAATGTCACAGCAGGTTTAGGAAGCCCTTGTTCTAGTGTTTCACTAACCTTAGTACTGAAAAAGTTTTTGTTTGGTACCCAACTAAAATTAATTTTTTTGCAATTGGAGGTTTCTTTGTCTATTTGCCATTGGACATAGTAACCTTCAACTTTATTTTTTATATTTTAAGTTTTTTATTTAGCTTTAGTACTTAAGTTTTTATTTTGTAATTTTATTTTATCCTACATTTGACAGATCTAATTTTATTAGCCTCTGGTCATCACTTATGTTTCTTAAATCTCTTTTGACTTTTGTTTCTTTACTCAGGGACTGGGTGCTTTGAGTTTGTCTGCTGCTGTGTCTGTCTTGAAATGCATTGTCTGAGCCTGGACACGAGAATGTGGCTGAGGTCTTCTAAAGGTTGAATAAACAGAGCAATTAGCTCCCATTTCTTATGGCACTCCTCCTTAAAAATCAAGATTTGGGGGGTTTTGTAACACCATTACTTTGTTGACTCATGTTTATGTTGTGATTTGCAATGACCTTCAGATTCTCATTCATTATTTTGCATTTGTGCATCAGTGTTTGCTTCCAAAGCATATTATTTAGTTTATTAATTAGCTCTTCTGAGTGCACTGAGTTCTTTGGATTCAAGAGTAACTCATATTTTCCCGTGTGAAGTTTTTTTTCCCCCCGCCTCCCTTTATCCTTGCTCTTTCTTCTGTTGCTATGTGAAAGACAACACACAGAAAACAAAGAAACTGCCAGATATTCAAAAGAAGCAGAGAAGCTGAGAATACACAAAATAAACAGAAAAAAAGCGAAAATTATCTTTCCTTCTCAGCAGTGGTAATTTTAACTGCATTCTTAAGAATAGCAGAGGAAACAGACATCAAACATATAATTGTAAAGAAGTGAAAGAGAAATCGGGAGAGTGCATTTGAGGGAAAAAATAAAAGGTGAAAAATGAGTAACAACAAGATGGAAGAAGCTATTAGATATATTGCTTAGAATTTCTAGGGACAATGTTGTGATTGAGCCAGCTAGAAATGGCCTTAGCAGCTTTTGTTAAGATGATGAATAGCGGAATAATTCCTAGTTGACTTTCATTTTTCTATCCAAATATGTTTGCACGTGAATTACTGTTTGTCCTGGGTATATTAAAACAGCATCTTACTGCATAAATAGATAGATCAATGCATTCAGTGTTAATCATGTCTTCAAATATATTTTGACTGGGGATGTTGAAGCTGAAACCATCTAAATAGGTGCGTTTCTCAGGAGCACTGGGGTTTAATTCGTCCAGGAAATGAGGAGTTAAAGTGGTTTCCAATAGCATTTTATTGGGAATGGGGAAAATTGTGGCGGTGTTAGCTGATTCCAGTCCCAAATGTTTTGAAATTCCCCAAATGAACGGTAAGCCCTCAGTTTGCACTGTCTGATGCCACAGTGTCAGTGCTGTTGGCCAATATAAGCTCTTCAAATGTCCTGTGATGCAAATAAATTCCTTTTACTGGGAAGGCTTTAGGAAAGAATAGCTCGGGCTTTCATGCCAAGATAAATCTTTCGCTTTTATCCTAAATTTGTAATGAGAATGTTTGTTTTCTTTGCTGCTGGTAGGTGCTGCTTCAAACCACTGAACTCCCCTCCCAAAATACAAACCTCGTAAGGCCATCAGATGAGGTGGAGGAGCCCTTGCATTTCAGCTTTCATCTTTCTGAAGTCCCAGCACAAAGAATCCTGCTTCCCAGTGCCTCCCCTGCCTTGGCTGGAGGGGAGCAGGGAATCTTCTTGAGTTTGGGCTTTACTTACCTAGTCTTGATTCTTTTTTTCTCTACCTGCCTGATTCAGTGGAGTAATCTTGAGGATTAGGAAGATGTAAGAGGATACACAGCCACACACAGCTGTTGCTGGCTGATGGAGTCCTTCGTGGGCTTGGCAGGGCTTTTGCTGGTGGTGGGCTGTGGGGCAAAAGATTTGCAGGTGCAACACTTGGAGCCGGCTGGCCTCAGCGTGGAGGTAATGGGGCAGAAGCCAGCTGCTGGGTGTATAATATCTGTCTAATATATTCCTGTATCTTTAACCAGTGTACCTTTTCACACCGGTGGTAAAGGGCTACCAAATGAAGTTTGCATTTTGACCCTTAGCTGCAATTGTGATGCACCCTTTTGTTGCCTTTCATCCTTTCCCTTTGCACCGAGGAAAGAATTTATGGGTACTCTTGGGCTACGACAGCAAGCAACTGGGAAGAGAGGTCATGCAAAGTTTGGAAGGTTGCTAATTAGCTTTTTTTGTTCATAAATTAGTCAAAGCTAATTAGTGTCTGTCTTTGCAGAGGTTCTGCTGCTAGCACAAGAAGAGAGCAGTTAAGTGAGGAATTTTAAAGCACCCTTGTGCTGTTAACAGTGCCAGCAGACTTTAAAGCCTCCCCCCCACCCACCAGTTTTCTGTTTCCAGGATTTGCCTTGGTGGGTGAGATTTACCTGTTGCCCGACAATGCTGCTGCAGTGCTCTGAAGTCAAGTAACACATCCAGATCACCATCCAAGCCAGACACAATAACAATTCTTTTTGTTTACATGTTGCAGGCAACTTTGCATCTGGAGGAAGAAGTTTGATGCTCACTGGGAGTTTGCTTTGAACGTTGCCCCCCTCTCCTCCTGCCCTTTTGCCTCCCAGGCTGACCTAGCTGTAAAAGTGTCAGCCTGGCTGGAAATCCACAACCAGCTAGACATGATGCATAGCTCCTCGGGGTCTCTGTTGCATGCTAGTGGCTGCTGGGCTTAAGGAAGCTTTTTGCTGGATTGTTGATGCAGAAGAGAGGCATAAGACAGGCACTGCTGTCCTGCTATCCACCTCCCCCATGCTTATTTTGTGGACAGACAATGAATTGATTTCCAGACACTCCTGTTCCATAGAGCAAGGCTCTGTCGTTGCTCATCAGTGTAAAAGGAAATGAAGATTTATAGCATTACCTGTTAAATTTACAGAGGGGAAAAAAAAAAAAAGACTGCTGGAATTTCAAATTAGCCTGTCAGGAATATTTTTCAGTTTTTAATTATAAATTAGCCTGCAAATAATCCAAAGTTACTTTGGCTGCTGCTGTAAACTGCAAGGCATGGGAAAAGCTCCCTACAATAGCTTAAATGATGAAGGCAGCATGTAGAAAATGCTTGGTGACTGCTAAATGAGGAGGAGAAGGGGAAGAGGGCAAAACATTGAGTGTGTTTACAGCTCTGAGGTCTTGCAACATGGCAGATGTCTGCTGTATTTGATTGTCTGGGCCCGTGGGGGAGTCTGCTGCTCAGCCTGGTTGGCATCAGTTTACCGTGCCACCAGCTCTGGTCTTGCCTGGGGAAGCATCATGTGCAGCTAAAGTCCAGATGTGGTTCACTGGTAAGGATGCTGGCATCCTTCATGGGGGGCACTTGGAATTCTTTCCATTCTCTTACTGTTTAACCTCCAGAGATGAGGGGGAGGCATGCCACCTGAAGTGGAAAATTACTCTGTGCTGCTCCATGAAGCAGGGATGCGGTGTGATCTAATGTACTAAATATTTGGGCCAGAAGCTCCTGGTTCAGGACCCCTCTGCATGCCTGCACAGACTCCCAGGTGTGTTAACATTTCTGCTGTGAACTGGGCCTGACTTGACCGAAATCTCCAAAAGTGATCTTGGCTTACCTTAGGTCAGCTGGATCTCTATGACC
>VWZI01006532.1:79112-104293 GCA_013396835.1 Psilopogon haemacephalus
ATGTGCGTGTGTAATTGGAGAATATTAAAAAAAAAAAAGAAGTTGGAGCTTGTGTGTGTGAAAGAAATCACAATGCAGCCTGCCTTGTGCTGTTTATACAACCTGGGTTTCCATCCAAACACTTACCCAGAAGTGGCAATGACCATAAATGGGGAGGGCTAACACACAGCTGGTTTATATGGGCAGGTTAAAGCAGAGATCACTAAAGCAAGTCTCATAGTCTTGGAAAAATTCAATGAATAGCAGCTGCTTAAGGTGCTCCATAATGCCTCTTCAAGTGCACTTGAAGTTGGTCACTCTCTTTTTGGAGGCACAAAATGTGTAAACAACTGAGACAGGAAAGAAATCAGGGATCTTGTTCCCAGTCTCTTGGTCTAAGTTCAAGGCTAATTGCTGCAAAATTGAGCAAATTCATGGAGGGCAACTGCCCCTTGCATGAAGCTGGCGTTGGGGACCATGTGGTCATACTGCTCAGAGGTCAGGTCAAATTTATTGGAGAAATGAGTACTGGAGACTGAATGTGTGTTTTTTTTCTGAATGCTTTGTAGTCTTTAGTATTTATTCCTGCCAGGTTGGAAGGGCTGTGTTCTGGAGGGACTGGAGGAACAGAGTCCCTGCTGGGCCATGTTCAGGCACAGGTCATGCTGCTGGGTCTGCAGACCATACTGCTGGTAGTCCACTGCTCAGTGTGCAGTCAGCTGGCCCCTTCCCAGGGGAATCTGGGATGGGGAATGGCCCTAAGGGTGGAGTCTTGTCTGGCTGGGGAGAACATTACCTTGGGAGGTGTGCAGAGGTGTCACAGAGCGGGCAGAACATCTCTGCCTGCTAATGCTGTTGCAGCGTTCCTGCTGTTGTCTCTGATAGTGCAGAAAGGTCAATGCTTTAATTTTTTTAATTTTTTTTAAAAGAGTGTTAAATACAGGAAGGGAAAAACACAAATGTATGTGAGCCTTGGGTTAAAAATAATGGAGAACGAGATATTTAAGGTCATGATATAACATAAAAGCACAGAAGAGTTTAAAATTGCACTGATCCTGTAGGCATGGACTTAAAGGTGTCGTGCATGTATGCAGATAATTTCTCAAAGAGATTTAGTCTGGAGAAGAGAAGACGGAGAGGGGATTTAATGATTGTTTATAAACATCTGAGGGCTGGGGGTCAGGAGGGGAGGGCAGGCTCTGCTCACTTGCTCCTTGGGACAGGACAAGGAGCAATGGATGGAAGCTGCAGCACAGGAGGTTCCAGCTGAGCACAAGGGGGACTTCTTTACTGTAAGGGTCACAGAGCACTGGAACAGGCTCCCCAGAGAAGTTGTGGAGTCTTTTTCTCTCCCTGTCTGGATGTGTTCCTGTGTGATCTGTGCTAGATTGCATGGACCTGCTCTGGCAGGGGAGTTGGACTCGATGATCTCCTTGCGTCCCTTCCAACCCCTAACATCCTGTGATGCTGTATGTGTCAGTCTTGTGCAGTGTTGGTAGTGTTTCAGTTACACAGAATATCCTGTAAATGTCTTTAATCAACCAGTTTCTTTCTCTGTAATAATTAAAAAGAAATCTTGACATCAGCTTTCCTTATATCTAGGGTTCTAAAAGAGAAACTGTGCTGAACACAATTTAGCCAAGTGAAAAAATAAGCTTTGCTTAAGAATGAGGAACTGACAGAAGGTTCAACCCTTTTCTTGCTCAGAGTGATGTAAATCATGAGTAAGTTCACTGGAGTTGATTAAATTATAGTGGCGTAAGGAAACTGTGTATAATGATATGTGAGTCAGGCCCAGAAAGCCCCATGCAGAGATGCCAAATGGCAGCGAAGGATCATCAGAAAATCCCACAGAGCAACTTGAAAATTAATTATTAGGGACATTTTCTCTTCTGGAGCGAAGTTTGTTGTTTATTGAAGCAGGTTATGAACCTGTACAAATCCTGCCATGCTTATTTGGCCAAGATCACACCACGCCGTGGAAAAAGTGTGTGTTTCTTTCTCCCATTTGTGCTATCCTGTTTTATGCTTTAGTGTTTCCTTTGTATTTTCCCCATCTGCCAGCTTCCACTCTGTGTATCTTTTCCAGTCAGGAAGAGGGTGGAAATGGAAGGTTTTTCCCCGGGTATATAGGGGCAACAGGGACATGTCCCCAAGTTCTTTCTGCTTGGAAGTAGATAAATAATGCAGCCCATAAGTACCTTCACTGAGTGTCTTCAGAGAATATAGTGTGTTTGTGTGGCTGAGCATGGGGAAAGGCTCCCTTGGCTCACATCTTTACATCAGTTTCTACTAAGAAGAGCAGGGGAGAGTGATACCATCTTATCTGACTTCAGCAATAGCTTCAGCCATCAGCCAGGGGAGGATTTCCTGTTACAGGACAGAGGGGAGATGTTTCAGTTGAACCTCATTGGTGCCGTTTCTAATCCTGATGCAACTAATAAGCAAAATTATACCCCAGAGAGACATTCTGGTGTGTTATTTATAAATTCACGCTTCCTTGTGAGTAAGAAATCATTGTGGTTAAAACTGATAAGAGGAAACTGTTACAAGGACTGCAGGATGCTTGCGTGATAGAGGTTGTAGGTGTCCTTCAGCTTGCGTGTGAGTAATGCCAGAAGAGTGGGAAGGACAAGGGAAAGATCATTTAGGGCCACTGCTATCCCAAGAAGAAAACAGTAAAGTCTGGATGAGAATCAGATGAGGCTGCTGTGTTTGAGAGCCTATTTCAGGGCTTCCTGCAGAAGATTGAGTGTTCAGGGGTTGGTGGGTATGGGAAGGATCACTGTCACCAGAATAAATGTGTGTTGCTTTGAGGCTGGATAATCTGGTTGTAAGAGTATGGAGGGCTGAGGGGTTTGGGGTGAAGATGAGAACACTGGAGAGAAAAGAATTCTGTGATCCTGAGTCTCAGACTCAAAGTACAGAGGAAAAACCGATAGAGAAGGTGATGCCTAACAGACCAAACCCCCCAAAAATGTTAAACCAGAAATGTACCAATTATGGCAGTCTACTGGTGTGAGCTGCCATCTGTGGTATGCATTGAGAAGTCTTACTCTGCTCAGTTTGCTCCTGTCTGTGTTTGATGGCCAAAGGAGCCATTTTCTCCCTGTATCTTCTCTGGGAAACAGGAACTTTGAGTTTCCTTCTTGACATGATGGCTGGCATCCTTTGGGGTCCAGAAGGGACCTCCCTGGACCATGTGAGCTACTCTGTGTGTGCAGCTGGATGCACTATTGAACATGGGGCTGTGGCCCAAGGGAAAGTGGGCATCAGCTGAGTCCTTTGGCACGAGGGGATGGGAAGCCAAGTCACTGAGCAAGTTTACCCTTGATGTTTGCTCCTTTTTAACACTAAAAAGTGGGGAGAAGGCTCTTGCAATAACAACCGTCATAGTCTTCACGTCTGAACTGTTGAATCTGGGCCAGGGGACAGCTATGAATTAATTTTGTGACTGGAGAACGGCTGCGATGGACTGTCACAGGCAATGGCTGAGACTAACTCTGCCTGCACATGCAGCCTCCATGGGCAAGACCTGCCTGAGGGGTATGGAGGAGCTGGGGCGATGTAGAGGTTGGGGCTGAACTAGGCTGTTGGGTACTTTGTCTTGTGCCACATTTAATGCTTGTGGCTCCGTGGGCAAGCCCTGCCTGAGGAGTATGGAGGAGCTGGGGTGATGTAGCAGTTGGGGCTGAACTGGGCTGTTGGGTACTTTGTCCTGTGCCACATTTACTGCTTGTGCCTCCATGGGCAAGCCCTGCCTGAGGATTATGGAGGAGCTGGGGTGATGTAGAAGTTGGGGCAGAACTGAGCTGTTGGGTACTTTTTTCTTGTGCCAGATTTACTGCTCGTGCTAAAAGATGATACAGCTTTGCAGAAGGAAAAAAAGGTGGAGGGAATAGGAACAGATATTTAAAGTATCATTGCTAGCTAAAAAAAAAATAAAACGAAGTAGTTTTTGTGAAAACCCTGTGTGATGGCTTGGGAGTTACCTCTCCCCACCTCCCCACATTTGAGTTCACCCAGACTAGACTTAACTGGCTGGAAGTTAAGGAAAGAAGCTTTATATTCACAGCTTAGCACAATATAAACCAGATATTTACATTACATTACCAATATTTACAGCTATATACAGAAATATACAAGTTAAAAGTAATACAAAACCCCTCCCAGAAATCAGAGTCCCCAGGAAGGGCTCCCAACCATCCTTCTGCCTTCTTTCCACCCCCGCTCTTATCCCAGAATCTGCCTTATATGCAAGGTGAGCTAGAAGGATCAGCAAGGAGGATTAGAAGCAGAATCATTAGTTGGGTTACAGAGATCCACCTAGAAACCAGGGAGGAAGAGAGCTCAGACTCCGCAGACACAGAGCGACTCTGTCCTATCTATGTTTATGTCCTTGCCTTTGTACATCTCAGTGTGAAGTAGGCATCACCATAGTTTTCTTTTCACAGCCTATAATCTAATTTTTTCTCATTTAAATATTCCAATTAGCCTCAAAACCAGCACAGGCACAGCGATGCAGAAGTCTCCATGCTGTGGCAGTCCTATGGGTACAAGTCCATGAAATCTGTGATAAAGTTGGGAGATGCAGCGCAGAGCATGTTAGAAGCAGACTGGTTGGCAGAAGTTGTTACCACAGTTGTAAGCTGTGGGAGGGTAGAAACAACTGAATGAGAATGTCAAAGCTCTTGCAAGGCCAATGTAAATTCATCATCTAATGAATTTTCACAAGGAGTGAGCCCAAAGAAACACAGACCCCAACAGGCTGACAGACTTTCTTGTCCGTGTTTGTGTCCTTGCTCTTAGACATCTCAGCAAACCTGTGAGTGAAGTGGGCATCACCATGGTTTTCTTTTCACAGCCTGTAATCATAGAATCATAGCTTGGAAGAGACCTCAAAGATCATCCAGTTCCAACCCCCCACCACAGGCAGGGACACCACCCACTAGATCAGGTTGCTCAAGACCTCATCCAGCCTGGTCTTGAACACCTCCAGGGAGGGAGCAGCCACAACCTTCCTGGGCAACCTGTTCCAGTGTCTCGCCACCCTCACTGTCAAGAATTTCTTCCTAACATCCCGTTCAAATCTCCCCTCTGCCAACTTGAACCCATTCCCCCTCGTCCTGTCGTTACAAGACCTTGTAAACAGTCCCTCCCCAGCCCTCCTGTAGGCCCCCTTCAGATACTAGTAGGATGCTATAAGGTCTCCCCGAAGCCTTCTCTTCTCCAGGCTGAAAAGCCCCAACTCTCTCAGCCTGTCCTCATAGCAGAGGTGCTCCAGCCCTCTGATCATCTTTGTGGCCCTCCTCTGGATAATCTGATTTTTTTCTCATTAAAATATTCCAATTAGCCTCAAACCAGCACACCTCACTTTGAAGAAAATAGAAAATCTCCCTGGTGTATGAATGCAGTTACCAAGCAGAGTGTTCACAGGGCCTGCAGCAGCTAAGCTCTGCATCCCGCTGGGTGTGGTGTCCTTGGAAGCTGGCTCTGGGAGAGACCAGCGTTTTTCAGGGCGGGCAGGAACATTGTTGTCTGAGTTAGACTGAGTGTTTTTTAATAATAATAATAATACATTAAAAAAAAGTCAAGCAGTTCCCATGAACTTGTAAACTAGCTGCTCATAGTTTTGGCATTACCTCCTTAGGAGCAATCGGAGCCATCTCTGGCTGTGGATACTGTAGTCATCACAGAGTGACTTCAGAAATGTGAGTCAGATCATGACACCAGTTTCCTGCTTGCTGAGTAATCAGTCTGGATCTGACCTGTGGTATGCACTGCTCTGCTAGCACACCCCAGCCTGTTCCCACTTCGCCACGTTATATATGTGGGGTTTTTTTTCCCTTTACTTTTTGGGGTGTATTTATCGATGGGTGGAATTGGTGAGCAGTCAGCTTGGGAGCGAAGCATACTGTGAAATATGCTGCATCCCAAGTTGGCCTTTTTTTTTTCCACAACTGTTATTGCTAGTGTTCACAAGTGCCCTGGGGGGGAAGGGTTTGAGAAGCCTCTGCTGTGTGCTCCAGTGCCTGGCAGTGTGCCAGGGTATACACTGGCTGCAGCTTTACACAGGCAGACAGTGCTGAAAACTGAGGAGGGGTAGGGTAGTGGGGAGCACGATGGTCAGACTCAATAAATCAGGGAGATTCAGGGAGATGCTGTTCAAATTGACTCCCCTCCAGCTGAACACAATGCATCATGTATCTGGGCTGAGACTGACATTTTAATGGTTTGATTAGTTTAAGAATACTTCTATTGTGCATCTTCGATTGCATTAGGTACTGGGTGAAGTTGTTACATTGGGATGTGCTTATGTTGCCTTCCTTTATATGGTACAGTCTGCACTGTCTATCCAGGATCCTACCAGTAAGCTGGTGGAATCCTCTTAAGTAAGGAGCTGTTAAATTAATAAAGCTGTTAATCACATGAAAAGATAAAAAAAAACCAAAAACAAAACCAACAAAAAAAAAGAGAGACTGAGGAAGAGAAAATCTTATATAGACATGCCAAGTCATAGCTTGAAGGTTTCCAGTTGGGATGGTCTTGCAGGGCTGGGTAGAATGAGTCCCCTGTTACAAAGCTGCTTTTCATATGGTGATTTTTATGCATCCTCATTTTCTTAGACATTCCCCATGTCAGAGACTGAGCCTCGGTCCTAATCAAATGTAACACTTAGATCACACTGTGCTTCTTAAATGTTAATCCCAACAGAACCCCTTTATACTCGATAAAACCCTGTTATTATTATCCTCTGCACACAGGCAGAAATTACAGGCAGAGAAGTGAATTGCTAAAGCCCTTCTGCAGAGTTGCCATCAGGGCCAGTTCAGGGCTGACATTCTGTGCTCAGACCATGGGACTGTGGTTCCACTTTAAGCACAGTTTTAGGACTACAACAAAAAGTGTCTTAGGTTCATTTAAATGTGATGGAAGCGACTTAGGTCTTACTGAAGTCAGTGAGATTGAGGTGGCTTGGCAGACATTTGACTGTTTTCAGAATTTTGCTTTGCATCCATTACTTGTCCAAGTCATGTGGAATAAAAGGCACTGCAATGGAGCACGGTAAATAATTTGCATGCAAAATAATTGGAAATCTATTTTGCCTATATGATAGAATCATAGAATCATAGAATGGTCTAGGTTGGAAGGGACCTCAAAGATCATCCAGTTACAACCCCCTGCCATAGGCAGGGAGACCTCCCACTAGAACAGGTCTCTCAAGGCCTCATCCAGCCTGGCCTTCAACACTTTGAGGCAGGGAGCAGCCACAACCTCCCTGGGCAACCCATTCCAGTGTCTTGCCAACCTCACTGTGAAGAACTTCCTCCTAATATCCCATTTAAATCTCCCCTGTGCTAATTTAAACACATTATCCCTTGTCCTGTGATTACAAGACCCAGTGAATAGTCCCTCCCCAGCCCTCCTGTAGGCCCCNGCCTTTCTGTAGGTCCCTTTCAGATACTGGAAGACTACTATAAGGTCTTCTGGAAGCCTTCTCTTCTCCAGGCTAAAAAGCCCCAACGCTCTCAGCCTGTCCTCATAGCGGAAGTGGTCCAGCTCTTTGATCATCTTCATGCCTATGGCAGGGGGTTGGAACTAGATGATCTTTGAGGTCTCTTCCAACCTAAACCATTCTATGATTAACTATCTGAAGCCATTATCCATACTGATAATGACCCAATTTGATTGTTCTTCATTCACCAAGCGTGGCTGTAGCAGGGTTTCCAGCTGCAGTAGGCACGAATGCCCTATGTGTCTGACTGTGTGTTGGGACAAACAGGGTTCTGGTCAGACAGTTTGATGTCAGAGGGGTTTTAATCTTTGCTGCTTTTTTTTTTTCAGACATGAAATGGTTGCCATGCTTCAGCATTTCAGCCTTTCAGCACAGGGTGCCCTGCCTCAAGCACCTATTTTATTTTACATTGTAGAATAGCTTGGGTTAGAAGGCACATTTGCAGGTCATTTGGTCCAGCCCTCCTGCAATGAGCAGGAACATCTTCAACTGGATCAAGTTGCTCAGAGTCCTGTCCAACCTGACCTTCTCCAGCCCTGAGCTTATTTATGTCAGGAAGCTGGCAGGATGGTTCCTCATCTGAAAAGGTTCTTGTATGTAAGCTGTCCAGCATATGCTGATAAATGAAAGCAATTATATTAAAAGAAAACACAAAAGGAAAAAAAAAAATCTTTGTGGATCTTTGGAAGAGTGATACAAGGGAGCTGCAGAGCAGAGCTGCTACGCTGACTCGTGTGCAGGGGCCAGGTCCATACAGGGATGTGAGCAGTATTTGTTACTGGGAAACCTATAGGCAATCTTAAGCTGTAATCTGCCAGTGGGTTTGCATTTCTCTTTGAAGTTGGTGGAGCTGTGTCCTCCTGACATGACCTTTATATCCTCCTTTGGATCTTATTGTATTGACTGGAGGCCAGCATGTCATTAACAAAGTGGCAGAAAAGCAGAGCTGTCTGGGGCTTTTTGTTGCACTAAGACCCTTTCTGTTACAAACAGGCATGCAAGCACTTTGCCTCAACAGGCAGGGAGGGAAAGCGAAGCAGCAGTGCTGACATGCCACAGCTGTTCCCCAGCAGGACCCACATGCGGTGCCCCAGTTTCAGCTGCACTGCCCACCTCGAGGTGAGCCACGGCTCTCTGCAGGGCTGGTTTTGTGCCAAAGAACTGCTCCTGACTGCTGTGGTGTCTGTCCAGATCTGCTCATCTGGGCCGATAAGCCTCCACTCTTATCCTGTGAAAGCCTGGCAACAGTGCCTAATACCAGTAGCTGATAGTTTTTGGCATGAAGGGCAGGGTATTTGGCCTCATATACCCTGAATCCCTGCTCTTGGCCTTCTTTCAGAGAGAGGCACTCAGCAGATCCAGTTGACTGAGAAAAACCTCTGGTTTAGATGATGAGCTGTGTCAGAAGGATAAGGCTTTCGAGGAACGAGACTCCCAAGCCTAACTTTAGCACTTTGGCTCATTCTGCTGTGGTGCATGTGAGATGCAGCAGGATTAGAAAGGTCAATCAACAGAAGCCCTTTGTTGGCAGATGTGGAGCTTGACAGTGACCCAGAGCTGCTGCCAGCTGTTGGCTACTGGATGGCTCCAGGCCCTTTGGTGTGTCTAGCTCCGTTACCACCTACAGCAGGGCTGACAAGCACTGGCAGCCCCATAGCATTTCACAGGCATCATGTGCTCTTAGAGACAGCAGCCCTGTCTATGTCGAAACCATGAAGCCACCTTATAGCCACACCAGGTCTGATGAGTGTGTCCTGGCACACCTCGAGCAGTGCTGATTGGTGCAGTCCCCCCAACGCAAGTGCTGGAAAGCACAGCCCTGCCCTAGGCTTCTCCACATCTTGCTCCAGACCTTGGATTTTCTGGCAGGAGGCCAGTTGAGCATCTCCATCAGATACTTGGCTTGCATTGGATCCAAGCCAAAGGAAATCCAAACTCACCCACCACTAGACCAAAGGACCTGTGCGATCTCCTGCAACTGAAGTCAGCCAGATAGCCTTGCAGGGCCCTTAGTGTACAATTGAGAGAGTCACTTTTGCATCTGAGGAAGAGCAGGTGATGCCTCAGACCCCAGGCAGAAGCAATATCTTTAATCTCATGTTGTACTGGATTCTTAATCTCCCTTACATTGCTGTATCTCATTTGCACATATTTTCCTGTGTATGCAGAGATAGGGCCTTTATTCAAATATTAATCAGTCTGACTGATGGTGGAGATTTCTGCATCTGACAACTTGACATCAGTACTGTGCAAGCCCAGCGGTTTGCAGGGTGTTACAGAGCAAGTGCTTCACAGGACAGCTTTGGGGGTTTAAATGTTAGCTTTCCAACTTCAATTTACTTAAAGGAAACGAGAAGGGACACGATTCTTTGGCGCATTAATACCCTTACATGTTGCCATCCCAAATTTTGTTAGGTGCTTGTTGAAGTTTTAGAATCCAATTTGTATCAGATTGCCAAAAGCTGTTTGAGATCGCCTTGGGGATAAGCGGCGGCGGTGTTGTTGTCTCGCTTTCACTCCCTTTCCTTCCTCCACTCCCTCTCTCTCTCTCTCTCTCTCTCAACATGGTACATTATCTACAGAAGTAAATTTATGAGCAGCCAAAACAGGGTTTGATGGATCATTGTGCAGGACCAACGATAAATGGCAGCCTGCACTGTTGTTTGGGGGTGGGCAGCTGCCTTTCTGTGTCTGCCACTCTACAGATAATATGCCTTTGGTTACCGAGAGAGGAAGGCAAAGCTGGCATTTGTTTCTTGTTTGTTGAAAAATGCCACTTCTCTTTCTGTGATTGATCCAAAGCAGATGACAGAAGCCGCTCACTCTTACTGATGGGGCTGGACCGGACTTCAGTAGGGCCAGCACTGGGCAGTGGATCAGGGGCAGGATCTGGCCCCTGCTCGGACTGTGTGCTGGGCAGCACAGACAGCTGCTGCTAGAAGTCCTACTGGTGTGGAGACCAGTGAGAGGCCAGTGGAATGAGTGGGCATGAAACTCGTGGTGTCCTTCATTTGTGAAGCAAACCCTGTTTAGCCATCAGCTCTGCAACAGCTAACTGTATGGGAGGCAGGAAAATGTTCTTAAAACGTTTGCTGTTTCCTGTTTTTCCTTCCAGCCTTTTCTCCACAAAAGCTATCGTGTCCTGACTGTCAGTTTAAGAGTTTGTTAAACCATTCCAGACATTTTCATAGGATATCTGCTCCAAGTGTAATCTATACCATGCTCCCTAGACCCCTCCACGCTGTCACAGAAAAAAAAAAAAGCTTAATAGGGTTAAAAGCTAAAATACAATATCCACTGAACTATGAGAACTGGCTACATAAGCCTCCTATGTAAACAGAAAGCACCAATTTGTACAGCTCCGTGGTTAAATACTGCAGATTAATTTTTTACAAATGTCAAAATTTAAATTTAATATATATGTTAAGCCTTTTTCTCTTTCTCCTCAGCCTTTCATTTGTAACAGAAATCACTCCCATGGAGTCAGCTAGAATTACTGTTTTCCACAAAAAAAAAAAAAAAAAAAAAAGAGCCCCAAGCTAGGCATGGGAATGGTTGCTTTCACTGGGCTAGTGTATCCCAGGCTTTGCAGAGCCTTTTGCCTCCCAGAGCTGTGCTCCACTGAGGCAGACTGTATGCTGCCTTCACACTGCTGCCTGTGCCCTGCCAGCAGGGCTTGCCCACAGCATCGCTTCCTCCCCACTCATTCTTTTAGGTCTGCAGCTCTTATTTGGGAGTGATGAGTGGTAGGAGGAAAACCTCTCCCCTGTCTCTCTTTGCAGTGTCTCCTCACAGCCGTGCATGCTTTAGGCTCTAGGCACTGGGGAGTAATTGTTAGAAATGCTGGCATGCCTGGCAAGCAGTTGTCTGCTGACACTGCTCTCCAGTTATACCTTGCTGGGAATTGTGTGTTCGCATGGGAGCTGCAGTGGCTGCCTCATCTGCTTGGTCTCTGCAGTGTCTGTGTTCCCATCCTGCCTCTCCCATCAACTGGTCCTGGGTTTCCATGTGTAGCATATTCCTTCCAGAAAGAAACGACTCTTTCTCATGGGGAAAATAAATCTCCTTAGCTTTACAGGCAAATTAGTCTCTCTGCGTTTGAGGAAGACTCAGAGGACAGGAGGTTTGTGGATGACATTGGAGGCAAGAAGTGAACCCCAACAGCTGGAGTGTTTGAGGTTTTTGTGCGCCACTGGTTTGTTGGATTAGCCTTCCCTTAATGAAGTCAGACAGAATAAAGCATCATCACACCTCAGAAATAATCTCAACAATGTTTCTGACACTGCATTTTTTTTTAACATGCATTTATTTTTTTAAAGACTATTAAACAGGATACACCTTTTGTTGTTCGCTGTTATCCTGTTTGCTGTTGCCTTTGTGCTCATCTTTATATGTATCTGAATAATTCCCTTGAATCAAGGTGATTGGCACACACAAATATTAATGTGTATAACCATCTGCGGATGGGATAGTAAATAGGAGTTGATGCTGAAATTCACCTTGGTACCATTCAGGGAGGAGGTGATGAGATAGGAATGAAGCATTCACAAAAGCCGTGAGTACTGTGTGCAGTTCTGGAGCCCCCAGCACAAGAAGGACATGGAACTGCTGGAGCCAGTCCATAGGAGGGCCATGAAGATGATCAGAGGGCTGCAGCACCTCTGCTATGAGGACAGGCTGAAAGAGTTGGGGCTTTTCAGCCTGGAGAAGAGAAGAGAAGGCTTCCAGGAGACCTTATAGCAACCTTCCAGTATCTGAAGGGGGTCTACAGGAAGGCTGGGGAAGGACTGTTCACAAGGTCTTGTAATGACAGGACGAGGGGGAATGGGTTCAAACTGGCAGAAGGGAGATTTAAACGGGATGTTAGGAGAAAGTTCTTCACAGTGAGGTTGGCAAGACACAGGCACAGGTTGCCCAGGAAGGTTGTGGCTGCTCCCTCCCTGGAGGTTGAGAGGCCAGGTTGGATGAGGTCTTGAGCATCCTGATCTAGTGGGAGGTGTCCCTGCCTATGGCCCAGGGGGATTGGAACTGGATGATCTTTGAGGTGTCTTCCAAGCTAAACCATTCTATGATTGTATGTAAAAATGGCTCATGTTGCAGCATCAGACTAACAGGACTGTACAAAAGAGAAATGACAGTGACATTGAACCTGGCGGTAAATACTTCACAAGTTTCCTTTGGCATCACAAACCCTTTGAGCTCCATTTTCCTAGTTTATGCCATGCCAGCCAGACCCACAATGTGTTTTACAGCCTTGTAACTCTCCTCCCCAGCATATATTCTCTGTATATATCAGTGCAGCGTGACCCTGCTCTCTGGTCTGCTGAAGATGAATGCCCAACCAAATGCAAACCTGCCACCCCTGCCTTCTCTACATAGTGGTTAGTCTTGGGAAGGGTCCACACATAATTTTTCTTGTTGGTTGTATTGCTGTAACTCAGGAGAGCTGAGCCTGTCTGTAGAGGCAGCCATACTTCATCACAGAATCATAGAATCAGTCAGGGTTAGAAGGGACTACAAAGATCATAGAATCAGTCAGGGTGGGAAGGCACCACAAGGATCATCTAGTTCCAACCCCTCTGCCATGTCCAGGGACACTCTACCCTAGATCAGGCTGCCCACAGCCTCATCCAGCCTGGCTGTAAACACCTCCAGGGATGTGGCCCCATCCAACCCTCTAGTCAACCCATTCCAGGCTCTCAGCACACTCATGGTCAAAAACTTCCTCCTCACATCCAATCTGAATCTCCACACCTCCAGCTTTGCTCCATTCCCCCTAGTCCTGTCACTACCTGAAAGTCTAAAAAGTCCTTCCCCAGCTTTTTTTGTAGGCCCCCATTAGATACTGGAAGGCCACAATAAGGTCACCTGGGAGCCTCCTCTTCTCCAGACTGAACAGCCCCAACTCTTTCAGTCTGTCCTCATAGCAGAGGTGCTGCAGCCCTCTGATCACCCTCGTGGCCCTTCTCTGGACAAGCTCCAGCATGTCCACATCCCTCTTGTAATAGGGGCTCCAGAACTGGATGTAGTACTCCAGGTGAATCATCCTTGTGAATCAACAATCTTTATTTCCCTTTCATCAAGTGCCAATCATCAGTGCTGGATACTGCCAGAATGGGGATGGAGGCAGCAGCTGCATTGGTGGGTAGTGAGGGCAGCCTCCAGCTTGGCTTCCTGGCTGAGGCAGCTGGAGGTGCCTGTGTTTTTATTCCTCACATCACTGAAGTTTCCCCTGGGAGATGCTGGTGCTGGTTGCATCTTAGCATATGATAGTTTGGGTTAGCTACCAGCTACACCTTGGCTGCTCATCTCCAAACAACAGCAGCTTTGTGCACCGTCGACTTTTATGGCAGTGGGGTCACAAAAGAGGGCATGCAATTTTTAGTAGGTCATGAGAAGTGGTTGTTGTACCGTTGCTGAGTTACAGCATCTTCATGCAAGATATGCTTGTGGCAGTGGAGATTCAATCTAGGGGTGGCTGATTTACGAGATTGCACCGGTGATGTATGCAGCAATCCATGCCCAGGATGCTCAAAATGGATGCATGGGGACTACTTCTCTGGGTAGAAATACACCATATATTATAAATGGATAATGCCTGTACAGACCAGTTTATGCCTTCCAATTGCATGTGGAAGGAGTAGGGAATGGAGAGGCACCTGCCTCCCCTCAGACATGGAGTATGTTGCTGGAAGTGGCAGTATCTCGAGGATCAGGATGGGCTTCTTAAGTGCATCCATTATCCATAAATCTGGCATGTGTGTGCAAAGATATGTATGTAAATGAGTAGTGGGAGATGGAGTTTTGTACTCTCTCTGTGTATGTAAATGCCTCCCCATGCACTTAAAAGTGTGGTGTTAGCTGTAGGTTGCAAGCATAGCGAAACCATATGGCTTAAAAAAAAAAAAACAAACAAACTCCAGCTCTGTGCTGTGAAATGGATGAGAAATGCAGTGCAGTGTGCAGAGCTGCATTCACAACTTTTACCTCTGGGATTTTGACACATCCATTAACAAGGAGACCTTGGTAGTGCAGTTGTTTTCAATCACTGTGAGTCTCGTGGAAAATTCAAGGGAGGGGAAAAAAAAAAAAAAAAGCCCACTGGTAATATTGTTTAAGTGATAGTACTGAAACTCATTCATTTAATTTGGAATATATATGACCACATAAGTAAAAAAATATATATGTGTGCATATATATATATATGTATATTATTCTCATAGGTATACATGTTCTTCTCACATGTGTGAGCAAATGTCCACATGCTACCTTCCATTCTAAAGTGTTAAGATATGTAACCTAACACAAAAGACCTGAAAATCTGGGGGGGGGTGGGGAAATAAACTTAACAGATGACTTGAAAACTGTGCAGGCATTTTACCAGGAGCAGGGCTGGAGATGACTGGGGACATTGATATGATTTCAGATGGAAAAAGGATCTTATTGGCTGCAAGTTCCTCTGGGAACCTGAGCGTATATGGTATTATGCATAAGGAAAACTCAATAATAGATATGCAAAAATAATAAAGAGATTGAAAGGAGTAAGGTAGAAATAAGTCTCAGCAGCAAAATCCAGATGTGGATTTCATAGCAGATACTTTTTTAATGAAAAATTTTGGGAAAGGTTTTCCCTTTTTCCTTCCAGCTGGCTCATGCTTGGGCCTCTCTAATATAAGCCACAAAAGAAAAATGCCAGTCATAATCTAATATTGCACTTGGTGAATATGAAGTATTAAGAAACAATGGGGAAATGAGAAAAAAGAGACTGTAGGAAAACTTGTCTCCAGACCAGGCTTTTTTTTTTTTTCTTTTCTCCACGGTTTTCTCTGTTCTAGGGCAGAAGATATATAATATTTTTCAGTAATGTTTTCCACAGTTACTCATTTTCAGCTTTGTTTTTAGCCTGCTTCTTGAGTCTCCATTTTTTGGGGTTTTTTTTTGCCTTTCTTCTTCGTATTTGTGATGTGAGTCTGATCTCCACCATCATCACCAATAACCTGAAAGCAAATTGCTTTCATAAACTGGCTGAGTTAAACCTCTGACCGTCCGCTGCCATTAATGGCCTTTTTGTTCGCGCTTCCAGATGCCAGCCTTAAAAAAAAAAAAAAAACCAAAACCCTTGTGCCTAGACATGACTCAGAGGATAGATGTTCAGGCATGAATGACAAATTGGTTTATCACAAATACACGAAAAAAGAAACGGGGTGCGACGATCTGAAAGCAGGAGAGGCTTCTGTAAAGCCAGAGTGACCTTGTGCAGCCTGTGCGCCGAGTCGCTAAATTTAACTGGGCTCCGTCTTGTTAAGTAAGTGCTAATGCTTCTTGTCCAGGAGGAAAATGGGGGTTTTGGTTCCATGGACACCTGACCTCTTTCAGTGCAAATATTGAATGGCTTGCCCGTCCTGATCCCCTTCTATTTACAACCCTTCCAGCTGAGTCCAGCCAGGAGCAGGAGGAGGCAGGAGACTGAAGCACAGACCAAGTAAGAGAAGAGAGGAGGAGAGGGAACCACATCTTGTTTTCACTGCTTTGTACTGAAGGTTTCCCAGAAGTAGAGGAAAGTGTTTTGACCCAGAGTGTTTTACTGGCAAACCCTTAAAGGAAGGTCTGTCAACTTGGTGGAAATTAGATCCATGCTAAGGCCAAGCAGGAGATGTAGAAGAGAGATCATGGCCTTGCCTTTCACAGTTCTTTCACATCACAGCTCCTGCCCAGCAGGAGTATGCCATCCCTGGCACATGGCTTCCAGAGACACGGAGGCTGTCTTGGGTGGGCTGACACTTGTAGCTCATGTGTTTCCCTGGCTGTTCCCCACTGGGGTGGCCAAATGTTCTCCGTATCAGTTGTGCAGCAGGACTGGGCTATGTAATTCCAGCCACATCCTCTTGGTCACCTCAGTGGTATGACTCATAGTGAGCCTGGCAGCATCCAACAGTAGGGCTCTCCAGTTCAAGGACTTTTCCAGTTCCCCTGGTCTACAACGTGGCCTCTCTTGGGCTTCCTCTAGCAACTCAATTGCCCTACATATTTCTGGAGACACGTCACCTCTGCTCTGTCAGCTGGGGCCATGCAAGCTGTAAATAGCAGTAGAGAGACGACTTCATGCATCTTGCAGCCTGTGCTCCTGTCTCTGCTTTCCAGACTGGGTGGTGTATGGAGCTTTTTGTTTGTTGGTTGGTTTTGTTTGTTTGTAGGTTTTTTTTTGTAGTCAGTGTTTGTTTTTGTTTGTTGTTGTTTGGAGGTGTTTTTTGTTTGGGAGGTTTTGTTTGGTTGTTGTTGTTGTTGTTGTTTTGGTTTGGGGTTTTTTTCCCAACAGAAGGATATATCCTTGCTCATGCTTCACTTCTGATTCACTGCAATCACCAGGTCCTTTTCTGAAAGACTGTAAACTGAGGTCTTGAGCGACCTGATCTAGTGGGAGGTGTCCCTGCCTATGGCGGGGGGTTGGGACTGGATGATCTTTAAGGTTTCTTCCAACCTAAACCATTCTATGATTCTGTTATTCTATGAATCTAATTAGGTGCTCCTCACCCTGCACAGAGTGTATAAATAAACAGGAGCAGTTAGTTTCCAAAAAGCCTTGCTCAACTACATGAGTTACATATGCATGACATCGTAAGAACCTTACAGAATGCTTTCTGTAAAAGAGTTTTACAGACAGGTACCCCTTGTTTCCATTTCATGGATGTGGGAGCTGCCACATGGAGAAGACAGACCATAGGCGTTTCACCATCCTGAAATCACCTGGAAGGGCAGAACTGGAAAGGAGCATAGAATCATAGAATGGTTTAGGTTGGAAGAGACCTCAAAGATCACCCAGTTCCAATCCCCTGCCATAGGCAGGCATGGTCTGGAGCTTTGTGCTTATGTTGCCTACATGTAATGTGTGCTGTGCTCTGTTTATCTCTTATCTGACCCACTTCTTCACATTATTCACCCGTTAATTTGTCTCTCCAGCACTAAAGGGCTGTGAGTGAACTCTCATCTCTGTGACCATATATGCATCAGGAAGATGAGTAAAGTCCCAAAGTCTTCCCATCACAATTTTTGCTTTGGAGAGCCTACCTTTTTTTTTTTTTTTTTTATTTTTTTTTGGAAGTCCCTGTCACAAGAGCTCTTGAAGGGTTCAAATCGGCAAACTTAAGAAGATCTGTGGTTTGCAGCTCGTCTGCTGCCTGGAGGTGTCTGCTTCTTGAGTCATTCATCCTCGCTCTGCTTTGCATACAGAATGCTGTGGATCAAATTACTCCTGTGCAGTTTTTGTCCTCTTTTTTGTGTGCCTTCAAGGGATGGCTGTAACAATTACTCTGTTTTTATAAACCTGCTGGACAGCTCTGCAGCTGCTGCTTGGTCAGATCTCCTGTTTATTCAACTTGTTTGGGCTTGTGGTGATAATTGTTTTTTTCTCTGAAGCGTATGATATAACCCGTGAGGCCAACGCGAGGTTGCCGTGAGCCATGCAACGCAGCAATTGCTGGCAAATGCTGATTACCTTTGTGCTCAGATGATTTGAGAGGATGTTGCATGAAGGTGTAAATAGATAATTTTCTTTTAGCTTCTGCTAGCAATGCAACCAAAGGGAATCTCACTCGTTTAGCGTTATTTCAGTTCACTTTGCGGCAGCCAAGAAGTATCCCAATGAACTTCCGATCAAGAGTGAACTTCCAAAGACACTACCAGAAAACCAGACAGCCCTCTAGGAGGAAGATCACTCCTTTTTCTTGTTTGTGTTCATTGCTAGTAGCTGGCCTTAGCATTTACACCATCTGGTCACAGTCAGAAGAAACAAAAGTAAATAATTTAGCTGATTTATTTTAGGCTAATTCACAGAAAATCAAAAGTAATAATTGTCTTCAAACTGAGAAGGGTTTCTTTTCCCTTTACCATCTCCCTCTCCTTTTGCTTCACACTAAAGCAAGATGCCTGACTCCTGCAGCAAGGGATAGCAGCCTCTTAGCTAAAACTTAGGAATTCTGAGTATGAGGTGGAAGCCTCTGAAGGAGATTTCTGTTTTCTCTCCATGAATGGTTAGTCATTCCTGAACGGATTATCTTCTTCAGCAGGACAGCCCTGCTGAGCGTGAGGGGAGCATTTTCCTTTCTTATGGGGTTTTAAAGGAACTTTTTAGTTGGCAATATAGCAGAATTTTTGTATTAAATGTTGGGGGGGGGAGATTGGAAAGTGAAGCTTTTACATGGGTAGTTGAGGATGCACTGTGGGCTTTATTTCCACAGATTAGAGAAAATTGTGCTTTGGAGTTTTTCCCCTCCTTGTTTCGCTGCTGGATGGGTGCCTTTCACCAAGGCTGAGCAGCATGGTGGCTACAGGTGCTGCAGTCTTCTCTCCCTAAAGTGCTGCCACTGTCAGACACCCAGTCCCATGCAGTGGGATGGAACTGGGCTCTCCCTGATCTGTGTCTCTGCATGCTAAGTGGGATGTGTAGGGACAGAAAGTCGCTGAAAGGGTGACTGTGAGGCAGCTGTGAGGCTTGTCTTTAACTGCCAGTACATAACTGCATTGATGCAATCCTTTGGCCATATTTTGTCCTGTGCAAAAGTCCAGCTGGAGCAAAATCCGTAGTTCCCCATCAGGTATTTTAATTAGGCAAGTTTGAGTTGCAGCACAGCATAAATGCAGGCTTCACATCGACTCCCTTCGTTTTGGCTGGGTTTGTAACCTTCACCAAGGGCCAGCACACTGCCACGTTATAAATTTTAGGCTTACACAGGATGGCTGCTGCTTGGAAATTGAGATAAATATCTTTTCACTGCCTCATCAAGGGGGAAAAAAAAAAAACAGCACAAGGATGAAGATCACATTCAGGCAGATTCATGTCTCAGTGGGAGCTTGGTCTGGAGAGGAAAGGCAGAGTGGTTTTGCAGGGTTGAAAGGAAGGTTGCCTACTGGAGAGCCTCTCTCCGGCCTCAGGCTGTGGCTGTACCTCCAAATTGTTACTGAGCTGTGCTCTGCACTGAAGACTTCTCCTAGATGCTTAGCTTAGGGGTTTCTGCCATGAGCAGCCTGGTGGTGGCCAGAGCAAACCCGGTGGGAGACAGCCTGTGGGTCCCAACCTATCTGGAGGGCTGATTAAAAAAAAAAAAAAAAAGGGCCTTGTTTATTAAAGCAAATGCTCCGTAATGAGGCTAATTTTTCATGAGTTTGTTATGAAAGGATTCACTTCAGCTGCGTTTTCATTTTCCTGCTCAGTTTTCAGCCCGGTCTCCCTCACTTTAATTGATGCCATTTCCTCCCGGCCGGTTGCTAGGCGAGGGCAGGCATCCCCTGGCTGTGACCGCCCCAGCGGCTGATGGGTCAGAGCCCGATGCGGGCACACAGTGCAGCATCCCTGGGCTGGGGGTAGCCGCTGGGACCCCCCCCGCCCCGACCTGCCAACACACCGGGGGTCACCACCACCTGCATCAGAGGAAGTGCTTTTGGGTGTGGGAATGACTGCTCCCATTACCACTCCAGTGTCAGGGGAATGAAGCTTTTCTATTACAAGCTCACAGTAAATCACAGAGGGAGGGGGGTGACAGCCTTGTTAGCATGTGCAAAGTTACTGTAATTTATGTATAAATAACTGCTTTGTGTCACCATCGTTCAGCTACCTTGAAATGCCTTCTCACAGTCTGTGGAGATACCTGTGATTTACTCACTGTAGCTCACAGCATTTTCCTAATTACTACAGACATTTTAAAGGGTTTTTTGGGGCGCTCATGCCTGCAGGTCAGCCCTTGGTAGCTCCCTTTTGCAGCTCATGCCTGCAGGTCAGCCCTTAGTGGTAACTCCCTTTTGCAGGAGGTCCTGGATGACAAGGGGCAGATTGACTCCTTCCTCCTCTGTTTCCCAGGCTGGGCTGGGACCACAGAGCCAGTAAGTCCTCTAGCACCGGGGCTTTGCACAGCAAGGTCATGCCACTGGCCACAAACTGCCTGAGGAGCAGAGGCAGCAGGCAAAGCACAGCATAACCCTGCAGTGACAGGCTGGGTCATTGCTTTCTATTGGTTCTCAAAACCATCCTTTGGGAAGGATTTTTGCTTACAATTAAGCTCTGCCTTACAAATGAGAGACCGTTTTGCTGCTGCCCTTTGGTCATATTGTTTGCTTGGGAGGAGTGGGTATGGCTGTCAGGTTTAATTTTGCCTCTACATGAACTTGTTCAGATCTGCCTGCCTCCTGGTGGCTAATGCCAAATATCTGAAGGCTTTTTTTTTTTTTTTAAATTTATTTTTTTCTTACTGCATGAAAGGTTGCATTTGTCAAAGTAAGACCTACAAACTCCATCTCCCTTCTGTTGCTGGAGCATTTTGGCAGCCTTAATGGTTTTCCAGCACGTCAGCTCACTATTGTCAGGTGCAGTAGCATCAATATTTTCTTTTGTTAGCAATGTAGTGCTGCACAGCCTTTTACTGACCATAGTCTTTAGCCAGGTGAAACATTCAGTCCAGTCTTTAGGGTAAACACATGAGCTGCTCAAATGAGCTCTTTGGGCCAGAAAACCCACATCCCTGCTGGCCCAGGCATGTACACATGCAGCTCTGGTGTTTCTTCCAGGTGACTTTGCAGGGAAATACATATCTTAGCCTTTTTGGATGGATCAGGCATGAAGCAGGCAGGCAGGGGCAGTGGCTGCAGGGTCACAGCTCCTCATATCTAAGTCTCCCTCTTTGCCATGCCGATTTTGTCCAGGCACCCTGTGCAAGTCCCACTGGAATTAGAGTCTCAAAAGGTCAGAGCACAAGTCTGTACTTCACAGTAGCTCCTAGTGTGGTTGGTGATTTTACCTTTGTTACAGACATTGCTGCTCGGCAGAAAAGCAAAGCAGGAAAACATCTCTTGAGTTGTTCAGCTTCCAGTGACCAGGTGGTTAATGGCAGTGCTGCATTCCTCTAGAAATTCATTGCATGTTGCAAACAGCAGCTGAATTGCATCATGGCCTAATAAGGTGCAAGCAGGCTTCTATGCCCATTTTAAAGACAGGAAAAGAAGAGGTGCTTCAGGTACTGTATGCAGCACAGAGAGTGCAAAGAAAGGAGTCTAGGGTGTACTGAATGCACAGACTAACAAGAATAAGTCTAGAAGAGCTGAGACAGCAGCCCTGGTTGGTCTGACACCTTTGTCTTGACAGACAAAAGATGAGTTTTTCTTTTTTGTTAAGCTTGATATGATTGAACTAACAAGATTGAAAGCTCTCCCTTCATTGCTGCTCCAATGTAGCACTGGAGCTTGTTGAGAACCACTGGCACCATCTGAGGGTGAGCTTGGTGGTATGCTATGCAATACCTGGCAGAAGAGGTGTGACATTTTGATAACAGGATTGTTCCATGCAAGCAGTATTTGAGCTGTTTTTCCAATTAGCCTCAATCCAGCTCAGAGCACAGTGGGAGGAAGAAAAAGGAAAAAGGTAATGATGAGCTGCAGGTAGACCAGGCTGGAGGTGATGTGTCCTACCAGTCTCCATGGGGGAAAACCAAGGCCTTAGATATTGAAAAAGAAATGGAAACTTGACTCTTGGCTTGTTACATGGAGGAGAAACCCAGGTCCTGAAGCTCCAGCAGTAGAGCAGGACCTTTTGTCAGTTGCTCTGTGGTTGTGGCTGAAAGGAGAAGGGAGGGTTGGAGGGGCTGGCAGGTGCTCCAGCAGGTCTTCACTTGATACCTGGGCAATAAAGTGTTCAGTCCTAGATTCAAAGTGTTCCAGCATGCCTTGAGCACCGCCTTCAGGTAAGGAGCTATTACAGAAAGGGACTTCAAGGGTGTAGGTCTAAGTATTTGTGTCTTTTCAGGGCAGAGTAGTAGCATTACGCTCCACTGCAAAACCAGGCTCTCCACAGCCCTCTCTTTGCTAGGGGATTTTTGCCTTCAGTACGTGACCTGATAAAAAAATAATAATTCATTTGCTGTTCTCATGCCTAAAAACAGTCGTTTACCAAATAGCTTAATGTCTGAGCTTTTATTTTTTTTTAATGCAATAACTCAGACACTTTATAGGTTAAAAGCAAAACCTCAGAGACAGTGAGCAGGGGATTTGACTTGAAGAGGAAAACACATGTGCTCTGGGGGAGTTGTGGAGTTTGGGACTGTTTTTTCCAAGCCATGCTTGGCTTTCACAGGCTCCAGCTCCCTCATGCTTCCCCAGCCATGCTTCCCAGGTGCATGTGCCCTGCAGGGCTCAGGGGAAGGTGGAGTGAAGGTTGTGATGTCCTTCAGAAAATCCAGCTTTTCTGAGAGCTGGAAATAAAGGCTTTAAAACTGGACCTGCAGAGTTTTTAAGGGGAATTCTTTGGGGATGGGAACAGATAACTCATCATAGCACTTCACAGGATTTAGCAAGAGGCAGTGCTGCAGCAAGGGGTGGTTTGTTGTTCAAAAAAAAAAAAAAAAAAAAGGCACGAAGGATTTAATTTTCCTTTTGTCTCATGGAGAGTAGAGTGCATGTGACTGGCTTCTGAACTAAATACATTCCTTTTAGAATTTGGAACCGGTGTTAAACTGTGATTTGACTCCCTGATGAATTAGTGAAATGCTGAAGCACTACGAGTTTTAAATAACTCGTCCATTCCCACAGGAAATTCAGAGCAGACCCAAGACCAGAGCCCACGTCTGTTGCTGTTGGAGCAGGCTTCCCTAGAGACTGATTAGGGCATCAAGTCCCTGGCAATTCCTCATCAGCATCTATCTGGGAGAAGCTGCAGCTGAAGTGAGCCTTCCTGCAGGAAGCCTGAATATTTTGGTTAATCCCTTTTTTTTTTTTTTTTTTCCTCCCATAGTCCATTTTCTCATGTGCAATTCCATTTTAAAAAAATCTCTTTGGATAGCCAATGAGCTAAAAAGGTGCAGAGTGCACAAGCTTAGATGCTGCTGCTGCAGCTCTTGCTGTTAACCTCCTTTGGAAACAATGGAGCAAATTCCAAAACGTGGTACCAAGAGAATCGTTTGCAAGGGAATGTACTTACTGCAGGCTGCAGCCTTGCCATGGGTAAACAGGTACAAGGGGTTTAAAATACTCACGGAGGCTCTTGCACAGCTGTGGAGACAGAGAGAGGAAAACTGCGTTTAAAATTGCAAGCTCACTGCCGCGCTGGGGGAAGGCTGCTGAAGCATCACATTGTTTAAGGGCTGTTATTTGCGGCATGCTCCTGAACATGTGCTTTTTAGAAACGGGGATTTGTGTTTAAATGGGAATCCAGACATACAAAACGCTTTCTTTTATACACGTAAATGTCTGCATAAAAATGCAAATGTGGTACCTATGGCTATTGCCTCCCTATCGGGCTACAGTATAGCACATAAAAGGCATACTGATGAGTTTTCAGCAATTTTTTTTTTCTGAGAACACTTGAACAGTCACAGGCTCTGATGTATCAAGTTGCCTTTTAAAGTCGTTTAAAGAAATAGATGCTTGGTTTTGCATCCCAATGGCTCAGCTTCTTCACAGATTTGAAAATACTTCCAATTTAAAAGGAATCTGAATCTAGAGATGGGCTTTAGGTCTAATTCTGCTGCTTGTTAACTTCACTCTGGGGTATATTTCTTAGATGCTCCCAACCTCAGCTTATGCATTTATTTACTTAATTCAAAGGGTTGTAATTTTTTGGAAGAAGCATGTTTTGATCTTCAGGCAGATGCAATATAACTGGGTCCCAAACATGGTATGGGAAGAGGATGGCTGAGGAGCGAAGCTGCCTGTGCCTGGCAGAAACATCAGTAGGCAGCACCATCGAGGTTAACGAGAAGTCAGTTTCAAATTGGTGATTAATTTTTTAACTCTCCTTAATTCGAAGCTGCAAGTACCATTTCAGAGAATCAGAGAATCATAGAATCAGTCAGGGTTGGAAGGGACCACAAGGATCATTTTGTTCCAACCCCCCCTGCCATGCCCAGGGACACCCTACCCTAGATTAGGCTGGCCAGAGCCTCAGCCAGCCTGGCATTAAACACCTCCAGGGATGTGGCCCCAATCACCCCCCTGGACAACCCATTCCAGGCTCTCACCACTCTCATGCTCAACAACTTCCTCCTCACATCCAGTCTGAATCTCCCCACCTCCAGCTTTGCTCCATTCCCCCTAGTACTGTCACTACCTGAGAGCCTCAAAAGTTCCTCCCCAGCTTTTCTGTAGGTCCCCTTCAGATACTGGAAGGCCACAAGAAAGTAACCTGGGAGCCTCCTCTTCTCCAAACTTAACAGCCCCAACTCTTTCAGTCTGTCCTCGTAGCAGAGGTGCTGCAGCCCTCTAATCCTCCTCGTGGCCCTTCTCTGGACACACTCCAGCATGTCCACATCCCTCTTGCAATAAGGGCTCCAAAACTGGACGCAGTACTCCAGGTGGGGTCTCACCAGGGTCTCCTGTCAGAAATTGCAAGTGGGAGTGTTTCAGCAGACACCGAAACGGAACACTGGGTGATGTGGAAAGCTGTGGATACTGTCAGCGAGTTGCGCCTAACCTGTGCCCGGCTCTAACGCTGTGCTGCCATTCTTTAATCCCCTTCTAAGAGGAAGAGTTGAAATACCGCGCTGCCTGCGCTGCCATTCATCCGGCACCGCTTCTGACAAGAACAAGGAGCTTTATCTCCGGATAAGGCCAGACGCTGTCTGAGCTGTCTTCCCAGGAGAACAAGAGATGAAAAATGAGAAGAAGGAATGGGAAAAAAAAAGGAAAAAAAAAAAAAAAAAGAAAAAAAAGG
>VWZI01006532.1:104329-128549 GCA_013396835.1 Psilopogon haemacephalus
AAAAGAAAAAAAAGGAGGAAGCTCTGGGGTGCGAGCGTGCACGTAGGGACAGGCACACACCTCCCCACAGCTCAACCTGGGGGATGCAGCCTTCCTTATCGTAGGGAAAGAAGACATACTGGTGCTTTTGCACACACTTTATGCTTTTTTTTTTTTTTTTTTTTTTTTTTTTTTTCCTTTCCTCATCTCAGTCATGTCTGGAGATGTTCAGATGACTTCCCAGGGTTTGTGGATGAGTTGTGTTTTCGATGTAAGGAGTCTGGTTTGCAATAAGGAAAAAAAAAAACCATAAAACAAGTTTGGCGACTCCCGGTGCTGTGTATTTCAAGAGGTGCCTGCCCTGTAAGATTCGTTTCCAATACCAGTCTAAGCTGGTATTAATCTTCAAATTGAGACCCTGTGCCCCGGTGTATCAGACATTATAGGAGGGTTATGTTTAAATGGATGAGTCGGTAATACCCACTTGCACTCCCTTCTCTTCTCCCTTTGCTTGCTTTCCTGATGATTTTCCCTGCCTGTCTTCCCTGGCAATTTCTCCCTCCCTGACTATTTAAAAAAAATAAAAGCCCAGCTGAAACGGAGGGGGTTTGTTGCTGCAGGCTCACATTTCAAGAGCCTTGTCAGACAACCAAAGCCAGCAATGCACTGGAATCACCTTTATCCAACCTGAGAAGCTGCTGTTGATCAAACTTGCTGTGTCCTGATTGAAGAAGCTTTCCTGGAGTGGGAGCGCTCAGCTTTCTCCATGACAGCCTTGTCACAGGGTGTCTGCCACCTCCCTCAGCTCCCTGCTTAGCCAAGCCAAACTGCCTGGAGATGCCTTAATGAGGGACAAGGCAGGATGCTTTGTGCTCTAATTAATAAAAAATTAACCTCTGCTCAGTGGCTGTTTCCAGCACTTCCAGCAGCATTTGTTTGCAGGGAAGCAGCTATTATTTCTCTTCTGTATGGGCGCAGGGGAAGTACCCTTTGCCAGGTTTTCCAAAGTGGTTTTGGAAAGCGTCATATGTCCACACACAGAAGCTTTAAATCATCTTCAAGTCAAGTGTACTAGCCTTAATCTCCAATATTGGTTTGGGGGAGAAGCTTTTTCCTTCTGCTTTTGCTCTTTTGCTGTCATCACAATGACTTTGTAGGGGAAGAGTTATTCTTCATCAGACACTGTCAAAAATATGTATTCTTTGTTTTCCTTGGAGAGCAATATGATGTGCTGTGGTGGTTCGGCAGTTATCCGTTCCCCTCCACACTTACTTTGAAATAACCCAGGCTAGGACTCAGTCGGCTGGAAGTTAATAAATGAAGCTTTATATTTACAGCACTGCACAATATACAAGCAGAAATTTACGATGTATAACAGATATTTACAGATATAGACAGTAAAAAAAGGTAATACAGAAACACCACAGCCCTCCCAGAGATCAGAATCCCTAAGAGGAGTTTCAGACCACCCCGACCACCTTCCTCCCCTCCCCAATCTTATCTCACCATCTGTTGATGCAGCAGACAGGCAAAGGTAGATCAGCCAAGGGGATTAGCAGCAGGAAAGAAGTTAGTGAAATTATTCATATTCAGCTATGAAAGGCAGGGAGAAAGAACCATGCAAAAGCAGCCACAGCCCAAAGCAGTCCAAAGTGGTCTGACTTATCTCTGGGTTACAACTCTTAAAACTTTTTTGTTATCTCTCTCTCAGTAAAGCTATGAGTAAAGTAGCATCATCAATGTTTTCCTTTATCAGCCTATAGTCTAATTTCTCATTCAAATACTCCCAGTTAGTTCAAACCAGCACATGTGCCTAGCTGGTTTTGGGAGAACAGTCCTAGCCTTGCATGTGCTCCCTGCAGTAGATGAACCCATCACTGACTCAGTGTGGGGAGAGGTTTCCACCAGCTGGTTTGTGACCAGCCACTGACTCTCTATAACCTTGGAGGAGTTACTAAACCTGACAACTTTCTTTTCTCCGGCTATAAATCAACCATTATTTCCATAACAGAGAAGGAGTTTTTGTTTTGAATTGATTGCAAAGGTCTAGGGTCTGACTTCTCTGCTCTGTGCAGTGTTGCAGAGCAGTTAAAATGGTTGGGCTCAACCTTTACATTTCTTCCATTTCAGAAGTAGGAATGTTAATGGAGATAATTCTTCCTGGAATAAGTAGCTGTGTTTTCAGGCTTGTACAGGATGCTGGGAACCTTCATTTTGTGGGTTTAAGCACAGGCAAGAGAATATTAAGACAGGATAGACTATACTCCAAGAGGGTCACAGGTGCAAGCAGTTTTGGAGTGATGAGTGGGTCTGTGGTAGTCAGTGTTTGGCACCAAACATTATACTGGTATGATTTTTTGATTGCTTCTGTGGTGTGTCTTTGTAAACCTGGAGGAAGCACTGTCCACAACTGCTGCTTTTTTACTCTTCTGTGATTAAAACAACAAAGGGGTTTTTTTTTGGTGAAAATACCACTTCTATGCTATTTCTTCTGAATTTCCATTTGTTTTGGGCACTGATAAAGGTTTTATTTGATGAACAGCAGGATGAACCTCGGTCGGTCAGCCTTGATTTCTGTGACATGCTGGCTCTTCAAAGAAGCTGAAGGAAGGAGAGAGAGGTCAGATTTATTATCTTGAGATGTCAGACCACCATGGAAAGAGGCAGATGTTACTATCCAAAACATCCTTGGCAGATTTCAGCTGATAGCAGCACACCACCACGGTCAACCTTAAATACCTTCTACTCATGCTAGTGGCTTAGCAGTAGAAGTGCTCAGGAGATAGTTGTTGACAAGATCACAGGCAGCCTACCTAAAAGGTGATGCTGAAGTGATATGGTTCTGGAGCTGTGTAATCAGCCCCAGCAGCACATTGTGCTTCCAGCTCTGGGCCACTGTCCCCAGGCATGGTAGGCTTCATCTGCTCCCTTAGTAATGCTCTCCTTTCTTTTTTTCCCCCCCCATTGCTTTCAGGAGTTAAAATCCACCATTACTGGAGGTCTGTGCTAGTTCCTTGCTGAAGATGAAGGCAGATTTTCATGCAGGCTGGAAAGAGCTACCTGCTGTTTAGAGAGCTTTTATTGTGGGTCTTTAATTACTTTGATTCTCTTCTGCCTTGAGAGGAATATTCAGTGAGGTAAATCAGATTTGTCCAAGAGAGAGAGTTTGGGAAATAATTAATTTAGAGCTAAAGGAAGCTATCTCACGAGAATGCTGTACTATGTTCCTGCTTTATATACATCTATGTAGCAATTTAAAGTGAAGCAGCTCTTTGCCTTGCTGGGCCTCTGCAAATATGATAGTGGTCTCTCCAAATTACCTGTTTTGAGTCCAAATGTTTAATGAGTAACTGCCTACAAGTGGCAAAAGATAATCAAGATGAGAAGGCTTTTAAGTCATGTCTTCTAGATTCTTGATTCTTGATTACAGAAAGCTATCGACATTTCGAGGAAGCAGAGTAGTGCCAGAAAAGGTGGCAGCAATACAGCAAACTTCTTCAGTCTCTCTTCCAGAGGAGGGCCACGAGAATGATCAGAGGGCTGCAGCACTTCTGCCATGAGGACAGGCTGAGAGAGTTGGGGCTCTTCAGCCTGCAGAAGAGAAGGCTTCGAGGAGACCTTATAGCAAACTTGCAGTATCTGAAGGGGGCCTACCAAAGGGCTGGGGAGGGACTGTCCACAAGGTCTTGTAATGACAGGACGAGGAGTAATGGGTTCAAACTGGCAGAGGGGAGATTTAAATGGGATGTTAGGAGAAAGTTCTTCACAGTGAGGGTGACGAGACACTGGAACAGGTTTCCCAGGGAGGTTGTGTCTGCTCCCTCCCTGGATGTGTACAAGGCCAGGCTGGATGAAGTCTTGAGCGTCCTGATCTAGTGGGAGGTGTCCCTACCTATGGCACAGGGGAGTTGGAGCAGGATGATCTTTGAGGTCTCTTCCAACCTAAACCATTCTATGATTCTATGATTCTAACTTGAGTGTGGTGTTCCTCCTCTTGGATGAAGCAAAATCTTGAGTCTGTTGATGGCAACAGAAGTGGTCCCAGTGATTGAAAATAGACTGTTCCCAGTCTTTAGTCATTTCTGTTTTGAGGCATATTCGGTCTCTGAGGTCTCCGCTGAGAATTGCCAGTGAGGGGGAACCATAACCGACGTTATAATTTTTGTGGTGTGGAAATATTAGCTCTCTGGCAACTGGACTAAACATACCAGACTCATTTCTCATAGGACACCGGAAAAGGTTCAGCACAGACTGTAACTCAGACAAATTGTTGATATTTCAGAGCACAGACCAGGAAGGATTAATTTGTCCAATAACTCTCTTGATGTGGCCAGGAATTTTTGAGTTGCGACAATCCATTTGGCAAACGACTTTGCTAATGTTGTTTGCAAAATCCAACTTAACTCACCGAACTTCAGAGTGTATATATATATTGTTGTTGTTGTTGTTGTTGATGGGTGCTGCTAGAGGTATAAATTTCCCCTCTGTTGGAAATGAGAAGGTAAACCTCATCACAGATGTGTGCGCTGGAGGAGAGAGGAACAGAGCTGTTAATGCCTTAAATCATTCAGAGCTGTTGGTTTATCAGGCTTCACAGGGTTTGGTTCTTGTTCAAAGTGCAGATACTTGAAAAGGCAGAGATGTTTGCTGAGCCTTTCTGAAATTGGTTTTTATTTTGGTTTTTTTTTTTTTTTTTTTTTTGTTAAGATAAGAACCTGGTTCTTACAATTTAGGAACCTATTTTCCTGCATCCTCATGAATTTCTTGCATGTGTCTCCTCAGTGCATAATGTGCACATGCTTGTAATGTAAAAGTCCAAGCTCATGTATGTGAAATGTATTTTTACTGGATGGAGATCTACACAAATACAGTAAAGGCATTTTGTGCATGCTGATGTATGTGTACATTGCTAACCTATTTTCCTGCATCCTCATGGATTTCTTGCATGTGTCTCCTCAGTGCATAACGTGCACATGCTTGTAATATAAAAGTCCAAGCTCATGTATGTGAAATGTATTTTTACTGGATGGAGATCTACACAAATACAGTAAAGGCATTTTGTGCATGCTGATGTATGTGTACATTGCTAACCTATTTTCCTGCATCCTCATGGATTTCTTGCATGTGTCTCCTCAGTGCATAACGTGCACATGCTTGTAATATAAAAGTCCAAGCTCATGTATGTGAAATGTATTTTTACTGGATGGAGATCTACACAAATACAGTAAAGGCATTTTGTGCATGCTGATGTATGTGTACATTGCTAACCTGTTTTCCTGCATTCTCATGGATTTCTTGCATGTGTCTCCTCAGTGCGTAGCGTGCACATGTTTGTAGTGTAAAAGTGCAAGCTCATGTATGTGAAATGAGCTACATAAATACAGTAAAGGCATTTTGTGCATGCTGATGTATGCTTACATTGCTAAGCACGCAGGTCAGCCTAGGGACCTCTCTCTCTCATTTCAGTTACACTCTGAATTAATTTTGATATTGGTTTTAATCTCAGAGCCATCAACACATGTCTTTAAAAACAGTAAATCATCCCCTTTGTGGATTTTCCAGCTTCCTCAGGTTCAGGAGCAGTAAAGCCTATTTCAGAAAGTGCTTTTTTTTGCAGCATTTCTAAATGTGAGCATGGTTTCTGCAGTTGTTCTTCATGAAAAAAAAAAAAAAAAAAACCAACCAAAAAAAACAAACTACTTTTTAACAATCTCAGAAAATGTAAATTTAATCTTGGTAAGTGCTTTCCCTGAATGCAACCTTTTCCTCTGTAGTGGGAGAGTGCATATTGCATCAGCATAAATGCATTCAGATAGCTCAGTGTACAGGCAGGCGACCTTTCATTCAGAAGATGCTTTCGGATCATCTCAAAGACCTTATTTTCCATCATAAAGTTTTGTGTAGATTAGGGAAAGCATAATAGAGTTGGAAGGGTTTGATTTTTTATTTTTATTTTTTTTTATTTTCTTCTTTCCCCATGTAACAAAGCAAACCAGGACTTTCCCCAGAAATCATTTACCACACTGTCTTCTGAGCTGATGCTGTCATTATCTTAGGTCTAGAAAGTGCAATTCATTCATTTCTCCTGCCCTGCAATACAGGCAGAGTTAGCAGGTAATGCAGAGCTTTTTTTATTGTAAACAAATAGCACAGGTGAAATGGAAAAACTGGGGTCTGTATTTTTTTACTTGTGGCTCCTTTTAAGTTTACAAATGAAATTTAATTTTTTTTTTCCAACAGCATTTGCAAGTAGCTTCACATCCTACCTTATCAGAAAAGGCAGGGGGTAAAATTCAGTGAAACTGTTTAAAAAGAAACAGCACTTTGTTTAGAGGTCTTGCTGTATGTAGGTAATGTGTGAATCCTGGAACAGTGGTGAGATGTCATGGCTTGAAAACCATCCCAAATTCATAATGTTCTTCAGGCGTTCTGCATCCCAACATCATTCTGGTTTCCACAAACATAAAGGGAAAGGAAGATTTCTCAGCCCCCTCATGTTGTTTTAATGAGGGTATCTTGTGTCAGTCATGGCTGAGCCCTTACCCTCCAGACACCCAAAGCACAGCACCAGCTGGGTTTGAAGGTTCCTGTGCTGACTTCTTGCAGCAGCAGCAGCGCTATGAAGACCCCACGAGAGGAATTTGGGCGTTCCAGGCAGCCAAGATGCATCCAAGGCACCTGCCTAGGCCTGGCACATATGGTTCAGGACACAGTGGATATCTGCCCTGTTTTGAAGTGACAGCTGGAGGCTGGGGAGAAGACCCTGGGGCACCCAAAAAGGTGGCAGACAGCAGCATTTGGGCATGTGGGTTGCCCTCTTGGGGTCAGTGTCAATCACAGATAGTCTATCTGAATTCTTTTGAGCAAATCTAAATGTACGTTGGGTACATGAATGTGGTCGTTGGGTGATGGTATTAGGGAACCTTATACCAGGTTTTATTGTATATGGTAGGACTTTGTATCTTGCACCTTGATTTTCACAGATGCCAGTTGAAAAGGCATTCATTCAAATGGCCTGTGCTGCCTCCAAGCAGTATTCATGGACTGGCTTAGGGCCCCTAAATCTCTTAGTTACATGTTATTATTCCAGTTGTTTTACATTCCTGTGGAGGCCTTGGAAAAGAGCTTGCTTCTTTGTTTTCAAGTTTTCTTAATGACTGTTTAGCTTGTCCAGGCAGTGCTTGTGCCTTAGCAGAAGGTATCTTTGGCTTCTCATCTTCTGACTCTCAAATAAGATCTATTTAAAAGTTTGTGGAAACCAAGCTTTTTAATCTGATGACTGAATGGGAGCATAAAGCGAAGAACTTGGCAGCAGGGAGAAAAATGAGAATATTCTTCTTTAGCTTAAGACTTAGGAGGTTTCAGCCTTTGCCCATCACCTTGAATTCTGTGATGATTCATGCATGTGGATGTGTGGTGGAGTTCCTGGGTAAAGCATGTGTAGGCATATAGATGTGCTGCAGTGAATAACCATAGGTGATGGTGATTTGGTTGAGTTGCAGGCTTCTATAGACAGTAAGAACAAGAGTGTGAGCTATGGCAAATGCTAACGTGCTTAGCATTTCCAGCGTGAAAGCCTTCGGTCAGCAGGAAAGAGGAAAAAGCAAAGCAGTTTGGCACATGAGAACAAGGAAGTTTCTTATTGCCTAGGCTGCTCCTTGAGTCTTTGAAACGCCTCTCTTTGTTGAGGAAAGCATGCAAATGTTCTCATTATTTTCTGTAATTTGCATTATTAAAGAAAAGTTATTACCCAGGCTCAAACTTTCTTCCAGCACTAAGTCAAAGATGGTGTTCTGCTTGCTGACACTGCATGCTCAACTGGACCTAATGGCTTACTGTTCCGGAGTATTTTATCTTTAAGGGCTCTTAATTGCTTTAACATGCCATGCTGTAAACAGAGCGAATCACAGATAAACAAAAAGTCTTTTCCAGCTCTGTCGTTAGGTAGGGTTAAAGATTCTGGCTCAAATTAAAAGTTAATCCTTGTTCTTAAATCGCGGAAATGAAGTCCTTAAACCAAAAAGAAATAAAGGTCCTTTTTAGTTGTTCCTAATTACAGTTTTCAGCCCAGGCTTCTTCCAGAGCAATTCATAGAATCAGCCAGATTGCAAGAGACCTCCAAGATCATGAAGTCCAACCTGTCACCCAGCCCCATACAATCAACTAGAGCGTGTCACAAAGTGCCCCATCCAGGCTTTTCTTGAACACCTCCAGAGATGGCGACTCCACCAGCTCCCTGAGCAGCCCATTCCAATGCCAATCACTCTCTCTGTCAAGAACTTCCTCCTAACGTCCAGCCTGTACCTCCCCCAGCACAACTTGAGACTGTGTCCCCTCGTTCTGTTGCTGGTTGCCTGAGAGAAGAGACCAACCCCACCTGGCTACACTCTCCCTTTAGGTAGTTGTAGACAGCAATGAGGTCACCCCTGAGCCTCCTCTTCTCCAGGCTAAACATCTCTTTTGAATTGAATTGAATTCCATACTGGTGGAGGGGAGATTTAAACGGGATGTTAGGTGGATGTTCTTCACAGTGAGGGTGGTGAGACACTGGAATGGGTTGCCCAGGGAGGCTGTGGCTGCTCCCTCCCTGGAGGTGTTCAAGGACAGGCTGGATGAGGTCTTATACATCCTGATCTAGTAGGAGGTGTCTCTGCCTATGGCAGGGGGTTGGAACTAGATGATCTTTGAGGTCTCTTCCAACCTAAACCATTCTATAATTCTATCATATAGGAAAAACAGATTTCCAATTATTTCGCATGCAAATTATTTCATTGGTTCTATGGTTCTGGAATTCTGTTTCTGGCTGTTTTTTCTGTTGCCCAGGTTTGTCTCTCTCCCTGTTGATCACTGCCCCAAGCCACTGCTTCTTTCAGGCTCGCCTTTTATCTTTTTCTGAAAGTCCATTCCTGCCCGGACCCTGCATCTTTCTCATTGTGATGGGCTGGGGATGCGCTGATGGAGCGCAGCTCTCCTCGGCCAGCACTGGAATAATATCTTCTGCCCCAAGGAGCTGGAGGAAGCTGAATGCTCTCTGTGGATAAGTGGTGCTCTTAGTCACAGCAGGAGTGCAGTGGGGGCAATGGTGATCTGTGAGATCTTAATATAATAATATAATATGAGACTTGCAGCAGTGTCTCATATTATAAAAGCAGATCAAGGTGAAGTGACTGGAGGGGTTTCCATTGTGATTTTCTTACCTAGGTGTAGTGGGTTTGCAGTGACCTGCCCCCCCACCTTTAGAAACCCCAGCTAAAACTCAGAAAAACACACTGGAAGTTAATAAATGAAGCTTTATATTTACAGCAATGCAAATATACAAGCAAATATTTACAAGATATAACAGATATTTACAGAAATATACAGTAAAAAAGAAATACAGACACCACACCCCTCCTGGAGACCAAAATCCCCAAGAGAGGGAAACCAAACCCCCCTACCACCTTCCCCCTTTCCCCCAGCTTTATCTCACCACTTGATGATGCTGCAGATAAGCTGAAGATCAGGGAGAGTAATGATAGGAGGAAAAATTAGTCGTTTTAGTGATTTAAACTCTGAGTTAGTTCAAAGGCAGAGAGACAAAGGAAAGAAGCTGCTGAAGCCTGCCCGGACCCAGAGCCGACTGACTGCGCAGGCACACTGGCTTATCTGGATGTTTTGGGAACATTCTCAAAACAATCTTCTTTCTTCTCTCTCAGTCAAACTGGGTGAAGTGACGCAGTATGTTTAATTTCTCACTCAAATTCTCCAATTAGCTCAAACCAACACACTAGGCTAGGAATGGTCAAAGCAAAGTGGGTTGGGGGTGAAATGAGGCAGCGGCGGTGGCTGCCCTGCAGCACCGTGTTGGCTGGAGGCCGGGGAGCCCTGCTGTGGGAAGCACGGGCGAGTGGCCCTGCTGCCCCTTCTTACCCTCCAGGAAGAAGAGGAGGAATGAGTTGTTGATGTCTGAGAAAGGCAGAGGGCAGGGGAAAAGCAATAAAGCACTTGCCTGGGACATGAGCTGGAGTCATTGGGAAGGAAGCTGGCACCAACTCCTGCTGAGCCAAGCCACGCTGAGGAGCAGTTTCAATTGCAGAAGTGTAGATGATGATCCACTCTGGACGTTAGTTCACTTGTTCATTTCTACTTGCTAGGCTGCTATTTAGACCAGGAAGCAGCTCAGCCCTCTAATAGACTTTCCTGGTGTAAAGGTTGCATTCAGTTTTGGGCTCCCCAGTTCATGTGGGACAGAGATCTATTCATAGAATCATAGAATCAGTCAGGGTTGGAAAGGACCACTTGAAGATCATCTAGTTCCAACCCCCCCCTGCCATGAGCAGGGATACCCTACCCTAGATCAGGCTGGACAGAGCCTCATCCAGACTGGCCTTAAACACCTCCAGGGATGTGGTCCCAACCACACCCCTGGGCAACCCATTCCAGGCTCTCACCACTCTCATGCTGAACAACTTCCTCCTCACATCCAATCTGAATCTCCCCACCTCCAGCTTTGCTCCATTGCCCCTAGTCCTGTCACTAGCTGATAGCCTAAAAAGTCCCTCTCCAGCTTTTCTGTAGGCCCCCTTCAGATACTGGAAGGCCACAATAAGGTCACCTGGGAGCCTCCTTTTCTCCATTTGAGAGTCCAGTGGAGGGTTACAAGGATAATGAAGGGACTGGAGCACTGCCTTATGAGGAGAGGCTGAGAGATCTGGGGCTATTTAGTCTGGAAAGGAGAAGACTGACAAGGGATCTAATACATGTCTATAAATATCTGAGAACTGGATGTCAGGAAGGAAGGGACAGCTTCTGCTCACTTGTGCCCTGTGGTAGGACAAGAGCATGTGAACTACAGCACAGGAAGTTCCAACTCAACATGAGGAAGAACTTCATTATTGTAAGGGTGACAAAGCACTGGAACAGGCTCCCCTGAGAGATTGTGGAGTCTCCTTCTTTGGAGACTTTCAAAACCCATCTGGATGCATCCCTGTGTGACCTGCACTAGATTCTATGGTCTTGCTCTGAAAACGGGATTGGACTGGAAGATCTCCAGAGGTCCTTTCCAATGCCTGACATGCTGTGATCCTGTCATAGATACAACATATCCTGACTCACCAGAACCATTTTCACACAGTGATGATCCACTCACTGAAGTAGGTATGAGGTTGCTGCCATTGTGTGGGACTTGTGTGGCTGTTGGTGCTCTGGTCCTGTGGTGTATGGGCAGTTCCTCACCCCCTACACTCTGAGGCTAGACTCAAAACAGCTGGAAGTTAAGGAATGAAGCTTTATATTCACAGCTTTGCACAATATACAAGCAGATATTTACAATATATTACAGATATTCACAGATATATACAATAAAAAGGTAATACAGAAACACCACAGCCCTCCCAGAGATCAGAGTCCCTAAGAGGGGTTTCCAACCACCCTACCACCTTCCCCCCCACTTTCCAATCTTATCTCACTATCTGTCTTAAGTGCCAGATAAGTGAGGTAGATCAGTTAGCAGCAGGACACTGGTTAGTGAAGTTACACAGATCTAAGTAAGAAGGGAGAGGGAGATGAAGCAGCCAGCATGGCTCAAACAGCTCTGAGTTATCTATGTTTTGGTTCTAACTTTATACCATTTCAGTAAACAAATGAGTGAAGGAGACACTGCAATGTTTTCCTTTCTCAGCCTATAGTCTAATTTCTTATTAAAATCCTACAATTAGTTCAAACCAGCACAAGTCCCAGTGTCAGGTGAAGGCAGCCTCAGGTGGGTGTGAGGGCAGCACAATCTTGGGGACTCTCACTGAGCTCTTTGGCTTTGCTTCTTGTGGCTTCACACATGTGCACAGCAAAGGGCAGGGGGGGAGGTGGAGGTGGGGAGATTTAGATTGGATGTGAGGAGGAAGTTCTTCACCATGAGAGTGATGAGAGCCTGGGACAGGTTGCCCAGGGAGGTGGTTGGGGCCACTTCCCTGGAGGTGTTTGCAGCCAGGCTGGTAGAGGCTGTGGGCAGCCTGATCTAGGGTAGGGTATCCCTGCCTGTGGCAGGGAGGTTGGAACTCGATGATCCTTGTGGTCCCTTCCAACCCTGACTGATTCTATGATTCTATGAGTGTAGTCTGTTACTGTTTAGTGTGGTAATCTGAAAGGGGCGTACAAGAAAGCTGAGGAGGGACTTTTTAGGCTCTCAGGTAGTAACAGGACTCAGGGGGATGGAGCAAAGCTGGAGGTGGGAGATTCAGATTGGATGTGAGGAGGAAGTTGTTCATCATGAGAGTGGTGAGAGCCTGGAATGGGTTGCCCAGGGAGGTGGTTGGGGTCACTTCCCTGGAGATGTTTAAGGCCAGGCTGGCAGAGGCTGTGGGCAGCCTGATCTAGGGTAGGGTGTCCCTGGGCATGGCAGGGGGTTTGGAACTAGATGATCCTTGTGGTCCCTTCCCACCCTGACTGATTCTATGATTCTATGCATGGGGCATGCTGGAACAAGGGTACTGCTTGGACATTTGTCACTTAGCAGGACAGACCAGCATGGCATTCCATTTAACACTGAGTATTCCAGGAGTCCAGACGGGCATTTAAGTGTGTTGAATCAAGGGAGATGATTGTGATCAGGCCACTTTGTCTTCTTGACTCAGAGTATTTTCTCCTCAAGGGCATTTAAAACAACGGAGTCAAGCCTTCGGATTTGTAGCTGCCACCTTATTATCCTATTAGTCAATTATGGCTGCTGAGGAGCAGGAGTAAGTGACAGTATGGCAGATTACAGCAATTTATTCGCAGTTCTCGTAGCCTGGTACCGCATATCATCAGGGCTGTTTAAATTTAATGATAGGGTTTTTGCATGTGTTTTAGTGCAGTTAAAGTTGTAATCAAAATGTTTAGGAAAACCCCCACTGACCTGCATAAATACTCCCATCTTCAGCGCTGCTTTCCTGCCCTGTTGTAATCTTTATTAGGAGAGCTGACTCACTAATTAGGGGAAAGAAACAACCTGCCTTGGAAAGAATAGATTCTCTTCTTTTTTTTTTTTTTTACCATCTTACAAAGCTTTGAGGAATGGAATCATAGAATTGTCAGGCATGGAAGGGACCTCCAGGATCATTTAGTTCCAACGCCCCTTGCCATGGGCAGAGACTGCTCACGCTAGATCAGGTTGCTCAGAGCCACATCCAGCCTGGCTTTAAAGAGCTCTGGATATGGGACTTCCACCGCCTCCCTGGGCAACCTGTTCTAGTGTCTCACCACCCTCATGGTGAAGAGCTTCTTCCTAACATCCAATCTGAATCTACCCACTTCTAGTTTTGCTCCATTCCCCCTAGTCGTGTCACTACCTGACACCCTAAAAAGTCCCTCAACAGCTTCAGATCTCTTCAGATACTGGAAAGCCACAATAAGGTCTCCTTAGAGCCTTCTCCTCTCCATACTGAACAGCCCCAACTCTCTCTGTCTTCATTGGATAGGAGCTCCAGCCTTCTCATCATCCTCGTGGCCTTTCTCTGGATATCTTCCAGCATGTGCAGATCTTTCTTGTAATAGTGGCCCCAGAACTGAATGCAGTACTTCAGGTGGGGCCTCACCAGAGTGGAGTAGAAGGGGAGAATCACCTACCTTGACCTGCTGGCCACACTTCTCTTGATGCAGCCCAGGATGCAGTTGGCTCTCTGGGCTGCAAGTGCACTCTGATGACTCATGTTGAGCTTCTCATCCACCAGCACCCCCAGGTCATTTTCTTCAGGGCTGCTCTCAAACCAGTCACTGCCCAGCCAGTACTGGTGCTTGGGATTGCCCTGACCCAGATGCAGGACCTTGGTGGTCACTCTGTGTCTTGGCTGTGCCTAGAGACAGCTACACATTAGCTCATTTTCTGTAAAGCAGACACAGTATATTCCATGCAAGGACAAATGGTGGCCTGTCAGGCTTTAAGCTCCTATGGAGGTGTCTCTGGTCAAACAGCACAGCCCCCAGTGTGGTCCTTCTCCTTTCATGTCTGTTTTTCAGACAGCACTGTTAGAGAAGAAAGGAAAAACTACCAAGAGTTTGTCTGTTTCTTGGGTTTGCAGATGATAACAACCATGAAGTCTAAAAGCAGTCTGGAGGATCTTCAAAAGCTTTCCTGGCCTTTCAGTGGAGGATTCACATAGCTTACAAGGTGGCTGATGGTGACCATCTGCTCCCTAAGGCCACTCAGACTGTGGTAGGATACGAACTAAGATGTATTGCAGCCTCTGTCCTAACGTGCAGCAATTCAGTGGAGCACCCAAAAGCTCAGCAGCTTTCCCACTCAGGGTAGATAAACACTTGGCTTATCTCAAGGATTTGGGCATCTGCATTCAGTTTTGGGCTCCCCAGTTTAAGAGGGGTGGGGATCTGCTGGGGAGGGTCCAGCAGAGGGCTACAAGGATGATTGGGGTAGAGGAGGGCATGCCTGATGAGGAGAGGCTGAGGGACCTGGGGCTTTTTAGTCTGGAGAAGAGAAGACTGAGAGGGGATTTAATCAATGTTTATAAATATTGGAGGGCTGGTCAGGAATTGGGGTGGGGACAGGCTCTGCTTACTTGCTGCTTGTGATAGGACAAGAAGCAATGGGTGTAAGCTGCAGCACAAGAGGTTCCACCTCAACATGAGGAAGAACTTCATTACTGCAAGGGTGATAGAGCACTGGAACAGCCTCACCAGAGAGATTGTGGAATCTCCTTCTCTGGAGACATTCAAGGCCTATCTGGATGTGTTTCTCTGTGATCTGTGCTAGATTGTCTGGTCCTGCTGTGGCAGGGGGGTTGGACTCAGTGATCTCTTTGGGTCCTTTCCAACCCCTGACATCCTGTGATCTGACTGGGCTATTCAGTTGCTTCATCCTGCACTAAAATAAAGGCGCAATCAACAAAGCCACAAGAATATTCAGCCAGCATGTTCAGAGCCCAGGTGGAGGAGATGGATGAGTTTGCACTGCGTGCTTTGGTGCAAAGCAGCAGCCTAAATGAAATAGGGATATGCGGAATGAAATTTAGGGCTAAAGTGTTACACGACATATGGGGAGCTCTACAAATAGCTGCTAAGGACTGAGTCCATAAACCATGTTGCTTACAGAGAGCAGAATGAGTAGCCAGGAGACAAACGGCTCTGGGAAAAATACGTGTTTCTGCTAGAATGCCTTGAAACGGAGTGGGAGGCGATGAGACAGCCCGAGCTGAGGCTGTAGCCACAAGTGAACAGACCTTTACTGCCCTTGAGAGGGGCAGGCAGAGCAGAATCTTCTTCACTTTCATTTGTCTTTTCCACAGCTCAGGTTTTCAGCTGAGTTGGGGCAGGATTTTTTACTTGCCTTTCCATTCATCACCTGCGTTTATTGAGTTACGGAGTGAGGTGCCTGGATCTCACTGCAGCCCTTCAGCAGCAGCACTTTGGGTTTTCTGCCCTGTTACACCAAACCACCATCACTGCCCTGAAGAGTGAACCTCAACATCCTTCTCCCATCTGCCCTTTCAACCCCACACTGCAGCTTTTCCAGTGGGAAACCAGCCCAGACCCCTGACTCCTATTCAGTCCAAGCCTCCCATATGCTGATTGGCAATTCCAGGATTGCGGATACAGGGATAGCAAAGGGAGCACCTTCTCCAGCACTCCTGTGGGGCAGGCATAATCCTGCCTTTGCTTTGGAGGGAAGGATGTGCTCTGAGTGGACAAGTGGTGTCAGATTGAGGTTTAGAAGGTGCTGGTTAGTGAGTAATGCTATGTAAAACTGAGCTGGGCTGCCAGGAATATAGAATCATAGAATCATAAAATCATAGGATCACAGAATCAGTCAGGGTTGGAAGGGACCACAAGAATCATCTAGTTCCAACCCTGCTGCTATGCCCAGGGACACCCTGCCCTGGATCAGGCTGCCCACAGCCTCATCCAGCCTGGCTGCAAACACCTCCAGGGATGTGGTCCCAACCAGTCGTGTGTACAGGTTAGGGAATGGTGAAGAACTCACCGTGAAGAACTTCCTCCTAATATCCCGTTTAAATCTCCTCCTTTCTGCAGGGGCAGGGAGAATTAAATGGATTTTCTTCTGTGCTTTTAAGCAAGAGGCAAAATACCATTTATTATATCCATATTGGGTATATGTCACATAAAAAATATAATTGATGGAAGTATTCTCTTGTTTAATTTGGAAATCGAACGAGTCACTTTTCCTTTATTTACAGATTATTAGCAGCAATATCTCCTGCTTGGTCCATGATGCTTGTGAAGTAAGTCACAGGCTTTGTGCATTATACTCAGCAGAATATTCCCTTAAAGGACTCTAGTCCCTCATGACTTCTAGGGTCATGCAGTTGAAGCCTTACTGCATTTTACAAAGGTACAGTACAACCAACACCTATAATTGAGCCATGTTGAACATCTTTGTCAGTGACATGGACAGAGGAATCAGTGCACCCTCAGCAAGTTTGCAGATGACACCAAGCTGTGTGGCACAGTCGACTTGGTAGAGGGCAGGGATCCACCCAGAGGGACCTGGACAGGCTGCAGAGGTGGGCCCAGGCCAACCTCATGGAATTTAACAAGGCCAAGTGTAAGGTCCTGCACCTGGGTCGGTGCAATCCCAAGCACAACTCCAGGCTGGGTGGTGAGTGGCTGAGAGCAGCCCTGAGGAAAAGAACCTGGGGGTCTGGGTGGATGAAAAGCTCAACATGAGGCTGCAGCGTGAGTGTAGCCCAGACAGCAACTGTGTGCTGGGCTGCAGCAAGAGAAGTGTGGGCAGCAGGGCAAGGGAGGAGATTCTGCCCCTTTACTCTGCTCTCATCAGACCCCACTGGGAGTACTGTGTGCAGTTCTGGAGCCCCCAGCACAAGAAGGACATGGAACTGTTGGAGAGAGTCCATAGGAGGGACACGAAGATGCTCAGAGGGCTGCAGCAGCTCTGCTATGAGGACAGGCTAAGAAGAGAAGGCTTTGAGGAGACCTTATAGTATCCTTCCAGTATCTGAAGGGGCCCTACAGGAGGGCTGGGGAGGGACTGTGCACAAGGTCTTGTAATGACAGGATGAGGGGGAATGGGTTTAAACTGGCAGAGGGGAGATTTAAACTGGATGTTAGGAGAAAGTTCTTCACAGTGAGGGTGGTGAGACACTGGAACAGGTTGCCCAGGGAGGTTGTGGCTGCTCCCTGACTGGATGTGTTCAAGGCCAGGCTGGATGAGGTCTTGAGTGTCCTGTTCTAGTGGGAGGTGTCCCTGCCTACAGCAGGGGGTTGGAACTGGATGATATTTGAGGTCCCTTCCAACCCAAACCATTCTATGATTCTATGATTAGGAGAAAAAGTAGCAAAAATCGGTTTTTGCTGTTATATTAGGTAGGTGAATTTCCAAAGTCTTGTGTTGAACCTCTTCATGGAAAGGAGTTTCACCTTGACTCCAAGTGGCAGTGCCTTTCATAGTCAGGATAATTATTTTTCCAGTAGTGTTTGGCAGCAAGTTGCTCTCTCATGATTTTGAGGATGTTCTTGCAGTAACAAGAAACTTATTTTTAATGGGAAAATATGGTTATGAAATCACAAAAAATATGGGAAGACTCTGAAGCAGAGATAAAATTCAAGTGGAAGAAAAACAGGAAATGAAAGGAGAATTGGCCTCATCTGGATTTTAAGCTCTTGCTTTTCTTTTAAGCATCACTCAGTTTTAAAAATCAAAAGCCTTTTAAAAACAGATATCCAGACTTTCCCCACCATGAAAAAATACTAAACCCAAACATAATGGCAATCTGATTTTGCATTAAAAAAAAAAAAGAAAAAAAAGGTTAAAACTAAAAATTCTTCACTCAAACTGTTGATTTCGTTGAGCAGGCTGTGCCTGCTGAAAAGAAATTAATCAGTGAGAGATTCCATTTTTCCTCTTCTCCTCAATCTAAAGCACTTTTCCTCCTAGCTGCAGAACGTTTTTAGTGAATATGATGCAGAATTCCTTCTTGTCAGCCCAGTGACATTCATCTCGGTAAACATGTCCAGAGCATGGTGGGGAGAAGCTGGGCAGCCGTACAAGGAGTGGGCAGCAGGGATTGGACAAGGTGCTGGGAGTGTTCTGGCATCATAGAATCATAGAATGGTTTAGCTTGGAAGAGACCTCAAAGATCATCCAGTTCCAACCCCCACCATAGGCAGGGACACCTCCCACTAGAACAGGACACTCAAGGCCTCATCCAGCCTGGCCTTCAACACTTTGAGGCAGGGAGCAGCCACAACCTCCCTGGGCAACCCATTCCAGTGTCTTGCCAACCTCACTGTGAAGAACTTCCTCCTAATATCCCATTTAAATCTCCCCTGTGCTAATTTAAACACATTATCCCTTGTCCTGTGATTACAAGACCCAGTGAATAGTCCCTCCCCAGCCCTCCTGTAGGCCCCCTTCAGATACTGGTAGGCTGCTATAAGGTCTCCTCAAAGCCTTCTCTTCTCCTGGCTGAAAAGCCCCAACTCTCTCAGCCTGTCCTCATAGCAGAGGTCATGCTGGGCATGCTGCCCCAAGGACTTCATGCAAATTCAACCTGCACCTGTGGCCAGTTTTGGTTGCATACTTAGTGTCTGAGAGGTGTTGCTGTGGAGGGGGAAGAGTTGAAGACCAATTGATTTTGCTCTGTCAATGTGAAAAGAGATTTTAAGGATATTTCTGAGCAGAAGCTCACTGAAACATATGGATGTTTTTCAAGCAGAGTAATTTATTAACCTCTATTCAAGAAGGCAGAAGCCTACTGAGATGCTGTTTTCAGGCTTGATGCAAATCAAGAGAAGCATATTTCTGGAAGAAAAATGAGTCTTTTGGAGTCTCTGTTCCTCCAAGCTGAGTGGTTCAGGTGCTGCCTGAAGTGACCGAAGGAAACCGATTTAAGCAGCAAGCCAAAGCCTGCCCTCGTGAAACCTGGGGAACATTTCTGTGCTGGGGCCATCACCTAATGCTTGTTGAAAGCTTTTGCTTGACTTGGGGCTATAGTTTACTTGTGGCTGTGATCTACTCATGTCTTTGGTTGGTGTATAGACCCTAAAGGGACATGTAATTTCACCTCCCCCATGTTCAGTCCCTACTGTGCGTGCTGCCCTCTTGCCTCAGTGCTTTGGATTGGCCCTCATGGTTCAGCTCTTCTACTGTGGGATGCTGCCATGCAGCATGGGTTGTTGGCTAACCAGGTGCCAAACCAGGCAGATACTCATCCAGCTCCCAAAAGGGCTTAGCCAATGAGTGCACCTTCTGTTCACACAACCTTCCATCCACCTTGCTTTCTGTTTTCTAGCCCCCTCCTTCAACTACAGGTTAATTTTCTGGCAGCCTTCATCAGCATGGTAGAATAAAGCCCAGGTATCTGAGCTCATCAAACCCTGCCAAACAACCATGCCAGTCTGAAAACCAGCTCGAGCCAGGATTTGCTTTGGTCCCTCAGGTGTTTTTTTACTTCTGCTCTTGACTTGCACGATGCCCTCATCTTTATAGGAACCACTGCTGAAATCATCAGGAGCTGCTTCAAGTGATTGCTCTTGTGACAGAGCTCCTTGCTTTTACTCCTGGAATAACCATGAGCACTGCACAAATGCAGCCACATGCCTCATGTCTGCTGCTGGTTATTGCCTGCAGCCTGGGGCCAGTCAGTTGGCTGTGTGCATGTGAGATGTCTCTGGGAGATCACAGTGGGCCTGGTTTTGCAGAGGCTGCTGCTCCTGTGCAGCACTGACTGCATGCTCCTCTGTTAATCTGGGAGACCTGGAGCCTGAAAAATTGGCAACACTCAATCTGATATTGGGCAGATTGCTATGTCCTAAGCAGATGATGTCATAAATCTGTTCTTTATTCTTTATTAGAAAGAGTGATGTTGACTTCGTATTTAAAGCATTTCAGGCTTTTGGTTTCTTTCTGAGAATCATAGAATGGTTTAGGTTGGAAGGGATCTCAAAGATCATCCAGTTCCAACCCCCTGCCATAGGTAGGGACATCTCCCACTGGAACAGGTTGCTCAAGGCCTCATCCAGACTGGCCTTGAACACCTCCAGGAAGGGAGCAGCCACAACCTCCCTGGACAACCCATTCTGAGAAGACAGAGCAGTGTGGAATCTCTGGCCAGATTACTGTCATGTCCTTCTCCAGCACTTCCCTGGGCCAAAAAGCTTCAGGAAATGCATGAACTGCCAGTCACCCAACCAGACACTTGTCCAAAACATCTCCCTCACTGCAGAAAAGACACTGATGTATTGGAGCCTCTCCAGAGAAGGGCAACAAAGCTGGTGAAAAGTCTAGAGAACAAGTCATATCAGGAGTGGCTGAGGGAACTGAGATTGTTTAATCTGGAGAAGAGGAGGCTGAGGGGAGACTTCACTGCTCTCCACAAATACCTGAAAAGAGGTGGTAGTAAGGTGGGAGTTGGTCTCTTTGCTCTAGTATCAGGTGACAGGATGAGAAGAAATGCCCTGAAATTGTGCTGTATTAGGAAAAACGTCTTTGCAGAAAGATTGGTCAGGCATTGGAATAGGTTACCCAGGGAGGTGGTGGAGCCACTGTCATAGAATCATAGAATGGTTTATCTTGGAAGAGACCTCAAAGATCATCCAGTTCCAACCCCCTCCACAGGCAGGGACACCTCCCACTAGATCAGGTCACTCAAGACCTCATCCAGCCTGGTCTTGAACACACCCAGGGAGGGAGCAGACACAACCTCCCTGGGCAACCTGTTCCAGTGTCTCACCACCCTCACTGTGAAGAATTTCTTCCTAACATCCCGTTCAAATCTCCCCTCCGCAAATTTGAACCCATTCCCCCTCATCCTGTCATTACAAGACCTTGTGAATAGTCCCTCCCCAGCCCTCCTGTAGGCCCCCCCTCAGATACTGGTAGGCTACTGTAAGGTCTCCTGGAAGCCTTCTCTTCTCCAGGCTGAAAAGCCCCAACTCTTTCAGCCTGTCCTCATAGCGGAGCTGTTGCAGCCCTTTGATCATCTTTGTGGCCCTCCTCTGGACTCTCTCCAGCAGTTCCATGTCCTTCTTGTGCTGGGGGCTCCAGAACTGCACACAGTGTCCTTGAACACGTCCCAGTAACATGTGGGCATGGCACTTTGCAACATGGCTTAATGGCCACCGTCGCCTTAGTTTGGCAGCTGGATTCAATGAGCTTAGAATTCTTTTCCAACCGAAACATTGTCATGATTCTGTGATCACTAAAATTTTCCTCCCCCATATTCTTAATTCTTTTTTAATTGGTGCTAATCAAAAAGACCAGAAGATGTTATTTGAGCAGCCTTTCTGGGGCAATCCATTTCTCCCTGACAGCACAAAGCATTAGACAGGTCTCCAAAGAGCCGTCCTGTCGCAAGCAAAGCACAGCTGGCCAGGCACTAAAGAGAGGTGGATTCTCTGCCTGTTGGTGTGTGGGAACATCCAGAATATGAATCCAAAGGGTTAAAGACATGTTTTGGGGTGGAAGGAACTAGGATGAGATTTTCCCTCTGCGTGAAAGCGGAAGCATGTGGCAGATGATGCAGAAGCTGCTTCAGTGCGGCCAGACAATTTCCTCACGGAGATGCATGCAGAAGATGTGCAAGGCTGGACTCAGGGGGATTCACAAAACGTTCTTGTAAGAAACCCAAACCTCAGAGTTTGGGGCAGCGGCCTGAGAATTGAATGCAGGGCACCAAAGCTCTGCTGGAACGTGACCTTGCAGTCTGTTCAAAAGCAATTTTGAGAAAAAAATAAAATCGAGCATCTGCTGCCAAGAGGCTGAGGCAGAAAATCCTTCCGCTGGCTTCACAAAGCAATTGAGTGGTTCCTGCAGTGTTTTCAATCTCAAAAGCAAAAAAAACCCCAAAAACTTCCTCTTCTCCACTTAAACCTGCTCTGTGCAGCCATGTCCTTCTCTTCACCCTCTGCTCTGCCCTTCTTGCACTGTCAAAGGCATTCAAGCATCCTCTCCCATATGCAGAGATGTCCCCAACCTTGTTCTGGTCTTTGGCTTGAAAGTATGATGTTTGTCTCAGTGAACTTGGGTCAGGAGAGCTGGTGCTGGGGCTTTGCTGTAGGAATGAAGCTGATAGTTTATTATCCCAAAATAAGGGGAATTATTCTGCCAGTCGTCATAAGGCAGAAAGAGGCTGTGGTTAATGAGGGTGCACCTTGGCTGCCAGAGTGACTGAACTGAGTGTGCCCTTCAACAGCCCTGTCTTACATTTATATTTCCAAGGCTGATGGTCTTCATTCATTCCCCTCTTCTGTCACCATTGTCATGGTTCCTAATATCTCTACTGTAAAAACTTCCCACCCAGAAATTGAAGCATGAAGTCTTTCTTTCTGATCTCTGCAATATAAAAATCCCTAAAAATAGACCATGTGGGAACAGTTCTGCACTTGAAGAGCAAAATCCTGCAAAAAAAAATATTTTAATGCAGATTTGGGACCTAATTAGTTTTTCTCACTCACAGCCATAGTTTTGTCCACAGTGTGTTCCTCTTTAGGGCTTTGCTGGAGAGTGGAGAATTGGACCAGTGAGTGCAAACCCAAAAGTCTCAAGAGTTGAACCTCCCCCCCATTAATTCTACACCCTTGATTTCACCAGGAAATGCCATCTGTTTCAGGTGGATGATGCCAGGTTAGTAGTAGGAGTCAAAATACAGTGGAAAAACGTAGTGTCCTCAAGTAAAAAAAAAAGCATCAAGAGAAATGCTGTGGTTAAAGTGTTTGAAAGCATTCGTTAGATGGGTATCAGGAAGTGTCCAGTATGTGATCAGATCGTTTCAGAGCTGGTTAAAGCACAAAGAAATGTCCAGATAGGGTTGTCAGAGCTTTTAAAAGCTTGTTCTTAATGGCAGAGACTTCTCCAGGCTACTCTGCCTAAGCCCCTGTGTCACTCCCATCTCCTTTCCCAGTGAATCACACAGTGGATCTACTGTGCCGGGAGGTGATGGAGCTTCTTAGCAGTCAGTGGACCCAAGACTCCATGGCTCCAGGTCTTTTGTCCTTTTTCCCATGGCTGCCTCTCTCAAAACAGAAGGGAGGAGAGCAGAAAAACATGTCTGAGCAAGCTGGCACTTGCATAGGTCTATTTTGACCTTTCAGGTCCACCACCACAAGTTTGAACCTGAGTGTGTGTATATGTTGTCAGTTCTCCTTACCTACTACCCTAGTTGGTGTGAGAGGAGATTCTCTTGGCCTTCCTAACATCTGCATGCTGTTCACATATTGGTAGGGCAAGGAGAGCAGACAACAGGGCATCCTTAAAAACCCACATGGCAAAGCATGCAAAAGGCATTCCAGGAGATTTCCAGAAGCATTTCTGTATGTCTGCAGTTCAGGTATTGTGGAACCATCCAGAGTAGCAGGCTGGGGAAAATTCGAGGTAGCCACCATATTTCTTTGTTCTGAGAAGCTGGGAGGGGCTGATGTTTAACCCCTTGTGGTGGTGCAGATTGACAGAGTGCTAGCTCTCCGGTGTTAAATACATTGGTGGCCTCAAACCTTTATTTCCTATTTCTCCGTGGCCAGATGCCCAAATTGTTCTTGATGGCCCTGACAGAGAGGCTGGGGTCAGGGCTGGAGCATCAGCTCCCTGCAGCGAAGATGTTAGCAGTCTTTGCTTCCACCACATGCATCCATTCATCTGTGTGCATTTGGAGGCTGTGGCAAACAGAACTGGAAGCCTGGATTGGCACAAGTGCCACAGCCTTGTGCAGTCCTGCACTGGGATAGTGCTGTGGGTTCACCTGGGTGCTCTATCGCAGCTATTTTGTTTTAATCTGGCAACACCTCTTAACTGTGCTAAAGAAGAAGGTCTGCCTGCTTCCAAAAGGCCATTTTGAGACCCCACATGAAACAAGCCCAAGAGAAAAGGAGAGTATGGAGGCAAGATCTTGGGAAGTGTCTCTGCCCCTTTCAGCCTGGTGAAGCCTCTGTCTGGAGAGACCTGAGCCATTTTCTGCTTGGATTTTCATTCTCTGCTCTGGTGGGAAGTCCCTTGCTGATGGGCACATCTTTCCCTCTGCTTGACATGGTGATGTTTCATCGCTGCTCTGCTGAAGCTAATGTAAAAGCCATGACACATCTAGGATTTTCCTAGATACCAGAGGTACCTGAAGGGCCAGGACTCCCCTCCTTCTTTCCCCATGAATAAGTAAGGACCTGTGCTCTTTTGACCCTCCCTGTGGTATGTCTGAATTCAGTAAATAAACCGTAGGCAGCCCCAGACAATGCAATTATAGACTGTCACTTGGCTTTAAATCATGGCTGTGTGATTATAGGCAATGCCCTTTGGTAGTGTGACAAT
>VWZI01006532.1:140221-160031 GCA_013396835.1 Psilopogon haemacephalus
CCTGCCTTTCAGTACTAATATAATTGGATGAAGTTTGCTTGATGGCATGTCGGAGGCAGAGCTTTCGCACTGGGGATGCTCGGAAAGCAGCGGATCCCAGTGGCTTTTGCAGGAAATGGAAGGGCAGATGGAGCAGGAGATTACACCGTCTGATCTGCTGAGCAGCACAGCCCCTTCTGTGTCACCCGCTTTACCCCTGGGCTCCATCCAATCAGCCAGGATGAGTTACTGTGCGGCCTCTGGCACAGCACACCCGCCCCAGTGCTCGGCATCACTGAATGAAGGAGCCACCATCTTTTGTGGCAGCCTGGCTCAGTGCTTAGAATACCCTTGGTGCCAGGGTATTAGGTTAGTACAGATATCTATTGATGTTCCTTTCACTTGTAACTTCCACCTGGTGATTCGTGTGCCCTTTTCCAGCAGGTTGCCTTTCTTTTTCTCCCTCTAGAGCACTTACTTGCTGTAATCAAGCTGCTTTCTTCCTCTTTGATCAGAGGAGCAAGCTGAAGTCTTTAGGTCTCTTTCAGAAAGGTATTTACTACGGTGCCTCAAATAACTTTTCTGTCCCTTTTCTCTGTCTTCAGTTATTTAGTGTCTTTCTGAAATGTCAGAGTGTCAGCACTGGATGCTTTCTGGTGTCTGCTTGCCTGACTCCAGGTACACAGGGGGCAGTTTCTTCTCAATGTGTACAACGTGGTTGATGTGTCTAAGGGGTTGTTTGCTCTTCAGTTAACAGCCTTGAGCTACTTGTCCACAGTGACCTTCTAATCCTTCACAGAATTGCTCCTTTCTGAGGTAAAAAAGTCTTGTTTCAGATGCCAGGCAGGACTTTGGTGTACTGAATTTTGTAGTCTCTTAAATAGTATCTAAAAGATGTCTCCACTGCATGAGGATCCTCCAGAAAGTCTGCTCCTGGTCCGCACCTTTTTATCCTCAGGTTTTGGCAGAAATTGCTGACATGTCTAACAGATATTTTTGAGGCACGAGAATGCTTCTAACAAAGCACAGCCTATCTGGAGTCAGAGAGGGAACAGGGTGGGAACAGCCTCCTGGAAATTTGCAGAGAGAGCTTTTGGTCTCATTTATACCTCCTGGGGACATGGCACAAAAAACCCCAGAGCGTGCAGCCCATTCTCCCACCAGTGCAGGCTGCGGTGGTTGTGGTTTATAAGAGGGAGGAAGCTGGAGCTGCCCTGATGGGCTCCTTTATGGATGTCTTTGGACCTACTCTCTGCTTATCACTGAATGGTTTAAAAAAAAATTAAAATCAAATCTTTTAAAAACGAATATCAAAATTAACACACCGGTGAAAGAAAGCAGTCCAGTTGCAAGATGTGCTGAATCGTTGCATGGCATTTCTCGCAGTGCACATCCCCATCCATCTGTTGGCTGTTAGCACTTGGATGAAGAGCTGTTCTTCTGACTAATCTGATCCACTAGCATCTCCTCATAAACCCTTTTGTCTGAACAGTCATGTTTTCCTTGGCAATCTGCAAAGCACACCAGATCACAGGTCTTTCTCTGATCTGAGCTCTTGCATGCCGATGCCTTTCCCTTTCCATTTGTCTTTGCTTCTGAAAGGAGGAGGTATAAAAAGGCAGGGCAGGGCAGGGAGCAGGTAGAGGACAAAGGGAATTTCTTTACCAGGCAATGCTAGACAGGCCCTACACATTTCCCAGTGGGGCTGGAGGGGATAACTGGCTGTATCCCACCAGGACTTGAGCTGGGAGAGCTACTGCCAGGTTTGATTGTGCTCTGGCTACTGGCAATGTAGCAGAATTGCTGTGCTAGATTGAATTAATTGGAAGATTTGAATGAGAAATTAGGCTGTAGGCTGAGAGAGGAAAGCACTGATGGTGCTACTTCACTCATAGCTTTACTGAGAAAGAAAAAAAAATTGTTTTAAGAGATATAGATAAGTCAAATATAGATAAGGCAGACTGCTTCAGACCTCTTTGGGCTGTGGCTGTTCTTGCATATCTCTTTCTCCCTGCCTTTTGTAGCTGAATCTGAATAATTCCACTAACTTCTTTCCTGCTGCTAACCTCCCTGGCTGATCTACCTCCACCTATCTGCTGCATGAAATAGATAGTGAGATAAGATTGGGGAAGGGGGGAAGGTGGTAGGGGTGGTTAGAAACCCCTCTTAGAGATTTTGATCTCTGGGAGGGGTATGGTGTTTCTGTATTACCTTTTTTTACTGTACATATCAGTAAATATTTGTTATACACGGTAAATATCTGCTTGTATATTGTGCATAGATGTAAATACAAAGCCTCATTCCTTAACTTCCAGCCGACTGAGTCCTAGCCTGGGTTATTTCAATGTGTAGGGGGGCAGCTAACTGCCAAACCACCACCTTTGCAAATACACTTTATAGTTCTCTGCCCTGCAACCCTACAGTATGTGCCAGGTGCTTCAGTGTCTGGGAGATCATAGGAGAAGGTGCCACCATATGCCTGACCTGCCCTGTTGTTCTCATTAGGGTTCTGAAATCTGTGAGCCTGAGGTTTCCATGCTGAAGTATAAAAATACCTCTTGGCTAAAGCTTTATTTGGAGTGGAGACTCCTCCCTCTGAAAGTGTGAGTCCTTTCTTCAAGCCTGCACAACCTAAATAAATAATTCTCAGACAGCCGAATTTGTGGATTCCTTTAAAGAAACATAATTATTTTTTAAGTGACAAACTGGTCCCTTTTTTGATAAATGTTTTATATCCTTGCTGCTATGCCTGAATAGTTTGTGTAAATAATGTATTAGCTTGCACACAGTCATAGCACGTTCAGGCAGACACTGCCCAGCGGGGCAGGAAGGACAAAAAAAAGTGAAGCAGATGATTCTGCATGGTGCTGAATGCCAGGAGTGGGCATCAGTAGGGGCTGAGAAACAGCATCTGCGTGTCTCAGGACTGGTCCCCAGCACAGCTCAGATGCCTGACACTGCAGTGATGCATTAGGGCTACAGATGTGAGCAGCCAGGCAGTCACCATCAGCAGGTTTGTGGTTTCCCTGGGACTCTTAGGAGCAAAATGAAAAGCGGTGCTAGGAATCACAGTGCTTCCTGCCTTAGATGGTGTTTGGATGGTGTTTGGCACTTCCATTTGCAGGCTTGCTTTCAAAAGACCTGCTTTGCTTGCTGGAGAAGAGCTGCATCAGAAGAAGTGTGGCCAGCAGCTCGAGAGAGGTGAATCTCCCCCTCTACTCCACCCTGGTGAGACCCCAACTGGAGTACTGCATCCAGTTCTGGAGCCCCTATCACAGAGAAGGGCCACAAGGATGCTCAGAGGGCTGCAGCACCTCTGCTATGAGGACAGACTGAAAGAGTTGGGGCTGTTCAGTGTGGAGAAGAGGAGGCTCCCAGGTGACCTTCTTGTGGCCTTCCAGTATCTGAAGGGGGCCTATAGAAAAGCCGTGGAGGGACTTTTTAGGCTCTCAGGTAGTGCGAGGACTAGGGGGAATGGAGCAAAGCTGGAGGTGGGGAGATTCAGATTGAATGTGAGGAGGAAGTTGTTGAGCATGAGAGTGGTGAGAGGCTGGAATGGGTTGCCCAGGGGGGTGGTTGAGGCCACTTCCCTGGAGATGTTTGCAGCCAGGCTGGCAGAGGCTGTGAGCAGCCTGATCTAGGGTAGGGTGTCCCTGGGCATGGCAGGGGGTTTGGAAGTAGATGATCCTTATGGCCCCTTCCAACCTGACTGATTCTTTGATTCTATGATTCTTCAGCATGAAGTTATCAGTTTGGTTTGATCAGTTGTTCCTCTAACTTTTTTTTTCTCCAAATGGGCCTTGATTTTTGAGAAACTAATTTTGCTGAAATCATATATGAGGTTCTTTGTGTGTCAGGGCAGGGTCAGGCAGGAGAGGAAGGCTATGCACATGCATCAGTGGTTTCCAGATGAAAATCCTTTGTAAATAATGCAGAAGTGTGTACATGTAGGTATGCATGGGTGCAGACGTGCTTGTGTGGATTTTAGACAGCAATTTTGCCTGCTTGAGCTGGGACCTAAAAGTCTCATGTCTTGTAATGACAGGATGAGGGGTAATGGGTCTAGACTGGCAGAAGGGAGATTGAAACAGGATGTTAGGAGGAAGTTCTTCACAGTGAGGGTGGTGAGACACTGGAACAGGTTGCCCAGGGAGGTTGTGGCTGCTCCCTCCCTGGAGGTGTTCAAGGCCAGGTTGGATGAGTCCTTGAGCAACCTGTTCTAGTGGGAGGTGTCCCTACCTATGGCAGGGGGTTGGAACTTGTCTTCCCCAGCCTAAACCATTCTATGAGATCTTTGAGGTCTCTTCCAACCTAAACCATTCCGTGATTCTATGACTCTGTGTTTCCACCATGGGCACTTATGGAACCATGGAAAGGTTTGATTGGGAAGGGATCTTTAAAGACCATCTAGTCTACCCCCTTCCTTTTGTGTGCAGGGACATCTTTCAATAGATCAGATTGGTCAAAACCCCAGCCAACCTAACCCTGAGGAGACTTCCAGTGATAGGGCATCTGCAACTTCTCTGCCAACTACCCTCAATGTAAAAAAAAATAAAAAAAATAAAATTAAAAACCACATATCCAATCTAAACCTACCTTCTTTTACTTGGAAACCATTACCCTGTGTCCTGGTGGAAGTGAGTAAGACTCTTTCCAGCCCTATTGAGTGGAATACAGTCAGCCTGATCTGGAGTAACCTCAACTGAAGACCCCTGGAATTACCTAAACAACCCTATAAAAAGTGAAAAATGTCTAACAAAAGCCAGCTGCAATTCTAAACTGCACTTAATGGTGTGTGGCTCATGTTTTCCTCTGGCTCAGGAGGAGAGTCCCAGTTCCAAAGGGGACTTGCTGATGCTGATGCAGGGAGCTGTACTTTTGTTCTAGATGCCTTTTTTTGTTACTTTTTGCTGAGAGGAGTGAATAATAGAAAACTTTGCTTTTACTGTAGTCAGCAGAAGTGAGCAAATACAGAGAGGGAGCAGATCTACAGAGTGACAGATCTCATTTTACCTGGCCACTCTGTGAAGCACAGTCCTAGTTCCCAAACTGCATGTGGAGTGGCCTGATTTAGCTTTATGTTAACAAAGCTGATGACAAGGAATGGGAGGCATCACTCGGTGTGTTTTTGTATTTCTTCCTGCTATCTCCTCTTTTCTCTCACCTAGAAAATGTAAATTGTTTTAATACTCACTACTGACTGCAATAAGGGAAAAAATTGCAGAGTATCCTCTCATAGAATCATAGAATAGTTTAGGTTGGAAGGGACCTCAAAGGGGGGTGATTGGAACCGAATGATCTTTAAGGTCCCTTCCCTCCTAAACCATTCTATGATTCTATGATCCAGTTCCAACCCCCCTGCCATAGGCAGGGACACATCCCACTAGAACAGGTCACTCAAGGCCTCATCAACCTGGCCTTGAACACCTCCAGGGAGGGAGCAGCTACAACCTCCCTGGGCAACCTGTGTCAGTGTCTCACCACCCTCACTGTGAAGAACTTCCACCAAATATCCTGTTTAAATCTCCCCTCTGCCAGTCTAAACCCATTGCTCCTCATTCTGTCATTAGAGGACTAGCAAACCCATTCCCCCTTGTCCTGTTACAAGACCTTGTGAAGACCTCCCCAGCCCTGCTGTAGGTCCCTTTCACATACTGGAATGCTTCTACAAGGTCTCCTGGAAGCCTTCTCTTCTCCAGGCTGTAGAGCCCCAACTGTCTCAGCCTGTCCTCATAGCAGAGGTGCTCCAGCCCCTCTGTCCTTCCGGAGTTCTCACTCCTGCACTGCTTTGTTGCAGAACTTAGCCCTCATTAAGTCCAGAAGATCAGCATCTGCAGTCAGTGGAAACCCCCTCTGGACTGATACAGTGCTCAAATTTCGCCTTAAACTTTGCTACTATAAAATCAATTTGTTGTGGAATTGTGGTTCTTCCCCACCCCATGCCCCCTGCTTTGTGTCCTACTGTTGAGGCAGCTTTGTTTTGTTTCTAGAAAGGAGAAATAAAAATACTTTGAGATCCTGAGATGGAGGCAAATAGGAGAGATAATAAACAACCAAAATACTGAAGTATTGAGTATTGAGTTTGGAAAAGAGGAGGCTCTGAGGTGACTTTACTATAACCTTCCAGTATCTGAAGGGGACCTACAGAAAAGCTGGAGAGGGACTTGTTAGGCTCTCAGGTAGTGACAGGACTAAGGGGAATGGAGCAAAGCTGGAGGTGGGGAGATTCAGACTGGATGTGAGGAGGAAGTTCTTCAGCATCAGAGTGGTGAGGGAGGCTCTGGAACAGGTTGCCCAGGGGGTGGTTGGGGCCACATCCCTGGAGGTGTTTAAGGCCAGGCTGGCAGAGGCTGTGGGCAGCCTGATCTAGGGTAGGGTGTCCCTGGGCATGGCAGTGGGGTTGGAACTAGATGATCCTTGTGGTCCCTTCCCACCCTGACTGATTCTATAATTTTGTGGTGTTACCGCTCCTGGGGACCAAGCTGCAGCTGCCTTCTTACGAGTGAAAACAAATCACTGCTCTGCTTCATTCAAAGTTGTTCCACGGATTTGCTGGGCTAATTTTTTTCCTCCAAGCATGGTTGGTGGTTTAGGTCAGTATGCCTAGACAACACGGGGCTCTGCCAGCAGTTCCTGTGTAAAGTCCCTCTTTGTTTTTCTGGAAACACATCCAGTCATTCATGGAGACGAACTCCTGCATAATTAGAGGCAGTACTGCGCATCATCTTTGCTTTCCATTTTTGGATGTTGTGTCTGGAGGACCATAACTTTTAAAGATGCCAACAAGCCACTTAGGAGCTCGATAGCCATAATGGGAAAATCTGTGGAGCTGAATAGAAAATGATAAGCTTCACGAGGACCATTCTAAATTGTTTGGTAAAGAGCTCAGCCAGACATTCAAAGCAAGAACAGAAATGATAACCCTTTCTAATTCAATCTTCAGAGGCTTGTCCTTTCTGTGCTATCCAGCTGAAGCCCCAATCCAGCAGGCAGCTTAATGGACCATAAGGAGAGGATGGTGGTTTTACGCTTGAGTCCTCTGGACTCTGCTGGGTCCAGCTAGTGAACTATGGCATGAACAGGTGCAGAGCACCAACATCATGCACATTTTACCATCCAGAGCTTTTATTCGGCCAGTTTTCTTTCTGGATTAGTTAAGGCATTCAGTAGCTCCAGATACTGAAGCATAGAACTCTAGAAAACTGATCCTCTTCAGCATTTTTTTTACCTCAAGTTTTCAATAAAGAGCTATTGAAAAATAATTAAGAAAGATTTGGAGGCTTTTCTTTCTTTTTTTTTTTGTTGTTGTTGTTTTTGTTTTAATGACAGGCAGAAAGGAATCATCACCTTCAGAGTCAGCAGGTGTTGACAGGTGAGAGATCTCACAATAAGTCTTTTATTTCTTTGCACTCTGAGGCTTTCAGGTATGTCACATAATCTGAAAATTAGAGTGGGTGGCAGAAGAGCTAAAATTTGTTTCTTTGTTCTGAAAACAAAGTGTGGATTTTTCTTCGTTTGGGTCTTTAATCCAAACTGGTGCTTTAGCAACTTTGCCTGCTTGAGCTGGGACCTAAAAGTCTCATGTCTTGTAATGACAGGACAAGGGGCAATGGGTTTAGACTGGCAGAAGGGAGATTTAAACAGGATGTTAGGAGAAAGTTCTTCACAGTGAGGGTGGTGAGACACTGGCACAGGTTGCTGAGGGAGGTTGTGGCTGCTCCCTCTCTGGAGGTGTTCAAGGTCAGGCTTGATGAGGTCTTGAGCGTCCTGATCTAGTGGGAGGTGTCCCTGCCTATGTTTGGGGGTTGGAGCAGGATGATCTTTGAGGTCTCTTCCAACCTAAACCATTCTATGATTCTATGTAAGTTTATGTCATTTCAGAGGGGATGACAGGGGGGGTGGGTCCATGTAAAATCTTACCCTGTGGCTGTATGTGTCTATGTTCCTGTGCTTGCATCTGCACCTGTGAGCATCAGCATCCTCAGTGCTTTCCTCCTGACCTAGAGGGCATCGCATTCACAGGATATGGTACTACATTTACATTCCTGGGAAGATACAAGCAAGTGGTACATTTGCTTCCTGCTGGACTTTTCTTGCTCAGGCGTGTTGTGAGTTTCCTTGCTGCCTGCACAGCGAGGTGCTGCTGTGACACAGCATTCTCAAAGGACTTCAAAGCCTGAGAGGCAGTGTTTGGTTTCAAGAAGAAGCCGTACGCCATGCTATTAGCAGGTTGCTGATAACTGGGCTGTAATGCTGCCTGGAGAGGCACTTGCACAGTTTGCCTCTGACATGCTGCTTACAAACCCTCTCTGGCATGCTTCTTAAATAAGCAGTGATCTTTAAACGTCAAGTGGCATTGATGAGGCCACATTTGCTGCTGCATGAGACTGCTTCTTCTAGGTGGTGTAAACACAACACTGGGAGCCAGATGGATAGATTGGCTGGATGGTCTCACACACAGAGTGGTGATCAAGGGGACAGTGTCCACCTGGAGACCAGTGACAAGTGGCATCCCTCAGGGGTCAGTGCTGGCACCAGTGCTGTTGAACATCTTTGTCAGTGACATAGACAGAGGAATCAGTGCACCCTCAGCAAGTTTGCAGATGGCACCAAGCTGTGTGGCACAGTCGACTTGCTAGAGGGCAGGGATCCATCCAGAGGGACCTGGACAGGCTGGAGAGGTGGGCCCAGGCCAACCTCATGACATTCAACAAGGCCAAGTGTAAGGTCCTGCACCTGGGTCGGTGCAATCCCAAGCACAAATCCAGGTTGGGTGGTGAGTGGCTGAGAGCAGCCCTGAGGAAAAGGACCTGGGTGTCTGGGTGGATGAAAAGCTCAACATGAGCCTGTAGTGTGCACATGCAGCCCAGACAGCAACTGTGTGCTGGGCTGCAGCAAGAGCAGTGTGGGCAGCAGGGCAAGGAAGAGGATTCTGCCCCTTTACTCTGCTCTCGTCAGACCCCACCTGCAGTACTGTGTGCAGTTCTGGAGCCCCCAGCACAAGAAGGACATGGAACTGTTGGAGAGAGTTCAGAGGAGGGCCACGAAGATGCTCAGAGGGCAGCAGCAGCTCTGCTATGAGGACAGGCTGAGGGAGGTGGGGCTCTTCAGCCTGGAGAAGAGAAGGTTTTGAGGAGACCTTATAGTAGCCTTCCAATGTCTGAAGGGGGCCTATGGGAGGGCTGGGGGAGGACGACTATTCACAAGGTCTTGTAATGACAGGACGAGGGGGAATGGGTTCAAACTGGCAGAGGGGGATTTTTAAACAGGATGTTAGGAGGAAATTCTTCCCAGTGAGGGTGGTGAGGCACTGGAACAGGTTGCCCAGGGAGATTGCGGCTGATCCCTCCCTGGAAGTGTTCAAGGCCAGGCTGGATGAGGTCTTGAGCATCCTGATCTAGTGGGAGGTGTCCCTGCCTAGGGCAGGGTGTTGGAACTGGATGATCTTTGAGGTCTCTTCCAACCTAAACCATTCTGTGATTCTATGATTCTATGCTACTTACAAACCCTCTCTGGCATGCTTCTTAACAAAGCCGTTATCTTTAAACATCAAGTGGCGTTGATGAGGCCACATTTGCTACTGCATGAGACTACTTCTACTCGGTGGTGTAACCGCGACACTGGGAGCCAGTTGGATAGCATGTGGCAGACCAAATGTTGTGAGTTATTTGCGTGCACTATATAGATTTACAGGGCATTCTGTCTAAATATTTAGACAAAAGGGGTTTAGAGCGTGTTTATTTGTCAGGATGTGCATTGACTTTGATGGCTCGTGCATCCAAATGTTTCTGTGCGCATTGCCAAAATGGATCAGTCTGACTGTAACGTCACTGAAGAATGTAAAAGGTTGCCCAGGGAGGTTGTGTCTGCTCCCTCCCTGGAGGTGTTCAAGGCCAGGCTGGATGAGACCTTGAGCGTCCTGATCTAGTGGGAGGTGTCCCTGCCTATGGCACAGGGGGGTTGGAGCAGGACGATCTTTGAGGTCTCTTCCAACCTAAACCATTCTATGATTCTATGATTTAAATTTCAAGGGTTTCTGTCAATCTCAGAGGTAACAAAGTTCCTTTAGCAGTACATTATGGTGAAAACTCTACTTCTCTGTTTTTTTCTTCGTTAATCCAACCTTCTGAACTACAAGAAGATGCTGGCTGGCTGAGAAAGGAGAAAGCAGTTGTACCTCGACATCAGTTGCTGAATGTTTGCAGAGTTTCATTCCCATTGCCCAGCCTAGATGAAGTGTGCAGTGTTTTCACTGAATTAGTAGCGTTTTCAGAGCGTGCTCATGCTCAGACGCATACCCAAACATTACCTGCATGATGAAATCACTGCTCCCACATGCTGCTGCTGTGCTTACACCTTAGCATGCCTTGGGGTCCTGCAGCCAGGGCAGCATGGCAGTGGCAGCTGCAGTAATGAACTGGGCTGAAAGAAGCACTCCAATGGCTGCCTTTCAGCACTTGGCAAGAAAATCCTTTTTATGTTAGTTTCAAGGTCGTCAGATATCATTATAGCCAAGTATTAAAAATTTCAAAGAAAGGAGGCAGTGTGTTTGATTTATAGAATAATTATCTAGCTTTAGCTCTAACTTGGCTTTGGCATTGGTTTTGCAAGCACTCGAAAATTAAATCCATTTTTTATGGCACTACAAGGTATTATCTCACAGCAAATGATAATTAAACACCTGTGAAATCAATTAGCCCTTTAAGCAGGGGGAGAGAGGAGAGGAAAGGGAAAAAAAAAAAAAAAAAGTTTTCCAATTATATTTTTGCACCTCCAAACTTTCTAATTCCAGAACCGGAGTAGCAGAGTAGCACCGCCAGGCAGTAGCCTGTTAACTGGCATTAAGCTCACCCCAAAGCACTGTGCAGCCGTAAATCCAAGAGCAAGCAGTTGTGGCCACGGCTCCCTTCCAAGTAGGATATGTTAGCCTCATGAGCTCGGCCTTGGGCAGCTCTCTGTCTGATGCACAGCTGAGCTGTCAGCTTTTCTTCAAAGACAGTTACTCACTTGGTGCTTCCAATGCCAACTTTTAACTTGAGGGTTTATTTCAAAGCCAGCCTACCTTAATGGAAGCCAAGCAACGAGATTGTGGTAGTTTGGAAGTTACCCCCCACACACACACACTTTTGAAATCACCCAGACTAGACTCAGGTGGCTGGAAGTTAATGAATGAAGCTTTGTATTTACAGCTTTGAATGGAATGGAATGGAATAGAATTAGAATGGAATAGAATAGAATAGAATAGAATAGAATAGAATAGAATAGAATAGAATAGAATAGAATAGAATAGAATAGAATAGAATGAATAGAATAGAATAGAATAGAATAGAACAGAATAATAGAATATAATGTAATTAATGGAATAAAATAGAATAGAATGGAATGGAATAGAATAGAATAGAACAGAAATAGAATAGAATAGAATAGAATAGAATAGAATAGAATAGAATAGAATAGAATAGAATAGAATAGAATAGAATAGAATAGAATAGAATGGAACAGAAGAATAGAATAGAATGAATAGAATAGAATAGAATGAATAGAATAGAATAGAATAAAATAGAATAGAATAGAACAGAATAATAGAATATAATGTAATTAATGGAATAAAATAGAATAGAATGGAATGGAATAGAATAGAATAGAACAGAAATAGAATAGAATAGAATAGAATAGAATAGAATAGAATAGAATAGAATAGAATAGAATAGAATAGAATAGAATAAGCCAGGTTGGAAGAGACCTCCAAGATGATCCAGTCTGACCTATCACCCAGCCCTCTCCAATCCACTAGACCGTGGCACTAAGTGCTCCATCCACTTTGCACAATATACAGGCAGATATTTACACTATATTACAGATATTTACAGATACATACAGTAAAAAGGTAGTACAGAAACACCACAACCCTCTCAGAGATCAGAGTTCCCAAGAGGGGTTCCCAAACACCCTTCCACCTTCCCACCACCACCCAGTCTTATCCCAGTATCTATCTTATGTGACAAATAAGCAGGGAAGATTGGGGTGTGGGAGGCTGGGGTTAGAAGCAGGAATTGATTAGTTGGGTTACACATATCCAGCTGGAAGGCAGGGAGAGGGAGAGACAGCCCAGAGCTCAGACCCAAGCAGCTCTGTCTTATCTATGTTTGGGTTCTTACTTTTGTATCAGGTAGCAAACCTATGAGTGAAGAGGACATCACCAATGTTTTCCTTTCTCAGCCTATAACCCAATTTCTCTTATTAAAATAGATGCTTTGTGTGGCATAGTGGGTGTCTTCTTGTGCTCTCCAGCCAGTAGTTCAGATCCATCTGCATTAAGCATTTGCACATGGAATACTGGCCAATTGGTTAATAGCTGAAACTGAATATACTGGAAAGCTGGGAGACACTCCACAATTTAGGCCAATCTGTCTTTGCTGTAGCACTTCAACTGATGCAGAGACTTTTGGAAGATGAAGCATGTATTTGTGGGCTTGCAGATTCAAGGAGGGATCTCTGGACATAGTTGGTGAAGAGCCATCGCAATTTTTTGGCTCAGGAATGGGAGAAAAAAGAAAAGCTCCATTCCCATCTGACTTGTGCAGCGGTATGTGCTGATACTCCTTGCCAAAGATGAGCTCCAGTGTCTCCCAAAAGATGAATTGTGTGTGGCACAGTTAAAATAAGCACTGCTGGGTTTGGTGTAGGCTAAACCCATAGTGTTTGGCTTGGCTTTGCTCCTGTATTTCTGAATATTGATCACCGTAACATGTGGCTGGTTTTTGGTGAGAGCAGAGAGGAGGGGGGCAGGTGAAGACACTGGAGGTAGCATCCCCAGGGTCTATCTAGCTGCTGGGGAAGCCACATGCCATTTGTATCTCAGGTCTTATGTCTATGGAAGAGGAATGGTGATAGTATCCTGTATCACTCTTAGAAGGATTAGGTAGGAAAAAGCTGCGCTCCTTTGTGATACAAGGTCTTGTAATGACAGGATGAGGGGTAATGAGTTGAAATTGGCAGAGGGGAGATTTGAACGGGATGTTAGGAGAAAGTTCTTCACAGTAAGGGTGGCGAGGCACTGGAACAGGTTGCCCAGGGAGGTTTTGGCTGCTCCCTCCCTGGAGCTGTTCAAGGCCAGGCTGGATGAGGTCTTGAGCATCCTGATCTAGTGGGAGGTGTCCCTGCCTATGGCAGGGGGTTGGAACTGGATGATCTTTGAGGTCTCTTCCAACCTAGACCATTCTATGATTCTATGATTCTATGTAGCAGGTGACATACAGGTGGATAAAGTAGGATAATTATTACTTCTGGCTAGCTGGAAATATCTGTTGGTCTGAGCAACCAACGCAGAATCACAGAATCATAGAAGCATTAAGATTGAAAAAGATCATCAAGTTGAATCATCACCCAGCATCATCAAAAGTGCCATATCCACACATGTCTTCAACACCTCCAGGGATGGTGACTGCACTGCTTCCCTGGGCAGCCTGTTCCAATGCCTGACTACTCTTTCAGTAAATAAATTGTTCCTAATATCCAAAGTAAATCTCCCCTGGCACAGCTTGAAGCCGTTTCCTCTCATCCTATTGCTAGGTACTTGGAAGAAGAGACCAACACCCAGCTGACTACAATCTCTTTCAGATAATTATAGAGAGCAATAAGGTCTCCCCTTAACCTCCTTTTCTCTATACTAAATCCCAGTTTCCTTAGCTACTCCCCACAAGATTTGTTCTCCAGACCCTTCACCAGCTTCCTTGCCCTTTTCTGGACATGCTCCAACACCTCAGTGTCATTGTAGTGAGAGGCCCAAAACTGATCCCAGTATTTCAGGTGCAGCCTCACCAGTGCCAAGTGCTTCCTTACTCCTGCTGGCCACACTGTTCCTTATACAGGCCAGGATGACATTTGCTTTCTTGGCCACCTGGGCACACTTCTGGCTCACGTTCAGCCAGCTTTAAATCAGCACCCCCAGGCCCTTTTCTGCTGGGCAGCTTTCCAGGCACTCTTCCCCAAGCCCGTAGCATTGCATGGGATCGTTTAGCCCCAGGTGCAGGGCTCTGCACTTGGCCTTGTTGAATCTCATACAGCTGACCTCAGCCCATCAATCCAGCCTATCCAGATTCCTCTGCAGTGCCTTTCCTGCCTTTGATCAAATCAACAATTCTGCCCATCTTTTTCTGCCTCCTTTCAAGCAATGGCCATAATGCTGTGACTTCGGAGGGGAAAAAAAAAATAAATCAGTTTCTATTAGAACTGGTAGTGAAAATAGTTCCCAGACTAGTTTATAATCTCTTAAGTGTGGCGACATGGGGAAATGCTTAAGCTGTAAGGAGGAATGTATGGCATGGCTGATTAGTCACTGCTGAGCCTCTGCTGCCTGCCCAGGCTGCTTGGGATAATGGTGAAGCAGGAATCTCAAGCAGCCCTCTAACCCACATGCTGATTGACAAGGTCGGCACATCAGAAGGGAAAGGGGAAAAAAAAAAAAAAAAAAAAAAAAAGAGGGGGATGGGGACATAAGCAATAGGTTGGATCAAGAAGTTAAAAACCTAAAAGCATTTGGCTGAGTAGCATTTCTGCTTCAGATAATTGCCCACACAGCAACGTAGTGTTTACACCTGCGTGATAGATGGGGCCAAACGTGTTTTCTCAGCTATGGGTGGTAGCAAGGAGGAGATATTTCAATTAAAGTGTGAATAAATTAGAATTGATTATAAATAGAGCTATATATATTTTTTTTTTCTATGCTGCCTACGAAGGCATTAGCTGTGAACAAGGTGCACTTAATCATTATGGAAGGAATCCTGAAAGTTAATAGAACAGACTGCTGATCGTTACAGAGGGATGCCAGCTTTGGGTTAAATCTGTAGCTATTTCAGTTTTAAAGCCCCAACTGCCATTTTAAAGGCATATGCATTTTGGGTTGTAATGTGCTTGAGTGATGCAGCTGAGGCCCAGGCCAAGTCGACCCTAAAATTGGCAGTAAAATGTAACCTCCATGCAAGCGTGCGGAATGAAGGAACACAGGAATATGAGCAATAAGCATGTGCTCCCCTCTCCCCAGCAGTCCTCTAGCAGGGATACCAGAAGCTTACTGGACATAAATACCCTCCAAGCAAAACCGAGGGCTTCTCTCAAAGCTTTCCTACAGTTAGTGCTGGGTAACTGCTGGCAATGAAGTGCCAGGAGTGCATCAGCACAAGTAAAGCAGTGCCTGTCTGGTTGCTCTAGTGGTGTCTCACAGAGCTGATCTGATGCCTCAGTGGCAAGTGGAGCCTGAAAGACTCCTGCAGCCAGGTAAAAACAGAGCATTGGCCAGGCAGGTAATGCAGAGCTGTCCCCACTAGCTGCCAGCCTGGAGTTTGCAGAAAGCACAGCTGTGCAGGCTGTAAGACCATAACAAACCTCCTTGCCATCTTCTGACATCATCAGCTCATGGAAATAAGTGGTTCTGAAAACAGATACAGCTCCCTTTGCCAGGGGAGAAGAAGAGGAGCCTCTAGAAGAACCTCTTCTAAACACTTGACTATCTTCTCTGTAACTTAAGGCCCCTCTGTGAACAGGGTTATAATACTTCGTTGCCTCCCTTGGGTCTTGTTGAGATGAGTCAGTGAAGATGGTGGAGAAATCAAGCCCATCGTGGATGTGATGGTAGTGTTTGCAATGGATGCCAGATTGGTACTTAACGTGCAAGGGCCCCAGTGTAGCTGAAAGGGTGTTCCTGGATGTCTGTGCCAGCTCTGATTTCTCTCCTGGACAAGCAAAGGAGAAAATTCAAGTCCAGCAAAGATTCAACTCAGAAACATACCTTTAATCATAGAGATGATCTCACTGACTTCAGTGAAAGCACGTCATAGAATCATAGAATCAGTCAGGGTTGGAAGGGACCACAAGGATCATCAAGTTCCAACTCCCCTGACATGGGCAGGGACACCCTACCCTAGATCAGGCTGCCCACAGCTTCACCCAGCCTGGCCTTACCTCCAGGGATGTGGCCCTAACCACCTGCCTGGGCAGCCCATTCCAGGCTCTCACCACTCTCATGCTCAACAACTTCCTCCTCACATCCAATCTGAATCTCCCCACCTCCAGCTTTGCTCCATTCCCCCTAGTCCTGTCACTACCTGAGAGCCTAAGAAGTCCCTCCCCAGCTTTTCTGTAGGTCCCCTTCAGATACTGGAAGGTTACAGTAAAGTCACCTTGGAGCCTCCTCTTCTCCAGACTGAACAGCCCCAACTCTTTCAGTCTGTCCTCATAGCAGAGGTGCTGCAGCCCTCTGAGCATCCTCGTGGCCCTTCTCTGGACACGCTCCAGCATGTCCACATCCCTCTTGTAATAGGGGCTCCAAGAACTGGATGCAGTACTTCAGGTGGGGTCTCACCAGGGAAGAGTAGAGGGGGAGAATCACCTCTCTCGACCTGCTGGCCACACTTCTCCTGATGCAGCCCAGGATCTGCTTGGCTTTCTGAGCTGCAAGTGCACACTACTGACTCATGTTGAGCTTCCCGTCCACCAGCACCCCTAAGTCCCTCTCCTCAGCGCTACTTTCCAGCCAGTCACTGCCTAGGCTGGGTTTGTGGTTGGGATTGCCTCGACCCAGGTCAGAATGAAGGAAGTGCAGAGATGCTTTCAGGTGAGGCATGTATACTTCCTATGTGGAAAAAATTGCCAGTCGTACATAAGCAATTTTCCCTCTCCAACAAGGCACTGGCAAAGTTCAAACCTTCTGCTGCACAACTGCTTCCTACAGAGCAGAAGGGAAGGAGTCTGAGACTGAGGCTTCCCCTAACACCCTCTGTCCCCACCATCTCACCACAGCCTGTGGGCTGGAGCATCATTCACCAGCTGTGTGATGGTTTTTCCCCAGCTGGGAGCTGCTCTATCACTCCTCCTCTTAAATAGACAGGGCAGAGGGGAAACTATAACAAAAGACAGTTATAAGATAGGAGCAATTTAATAACTAAAACAAGCAAAAGCAATAGACCACATGGAAGCAGAAGCAGAGAGCGAGATGTTGATCTGTACTTTGGTCTTGGGCAGCAGGGCTCTCTACGCTTGGTGGTTACTCTCAGAGAACAAACACCATGGACAAATCTTCCCCCAGACTTCCTTCTTTCCCTTTGTTCTGACATCATATGGCATGAAATAGCCCTTTGGCCCGTCTGGATCAGCTGGCTCAGCTCTGTCCTCTCAGCATCTTGGGGCAGGGAGATGTTGCAAAAAAACCCAGTCCGTGTGCTTGGCTTAGCAGTAGCCACAACATTGGTGCTTTATCAGTGCTCAGCTACAGCACTGCAAAACACAGACTTAGAAAGATATTTTGAGGAGAATTAAACCCAGCTCACCCCAGTTCTAACCTACTACAAGGTTCCACTTGGGGGCAAGTGTCTCCAAATGCTACCTGGCAGCCTGAGAAAAGTATGTAAAGGTCTCTGCTGCAGACTCAACTCTGAATTACAGCTTGGCACATGTAAACAATTCTCTCCACAAGCAAGGCTTCAAACTACAAAGCTGTGCTTCCATCTTGACAGGGATGTTGATGTATTAGTGGCTGGCTACAAATTCTGCGTGAAAGGCATTTCATAGAATGTGTTAGGTTGGAAGAGACCTCAAAGATCATCCAGTTCCAACCCCCCTGTGCCATAGGCAGGGACACCTCCCACTAGATCAGGTCACTCAAGACCTCATCCAGCCTGACCTCAAACACCTCCAGGGAGGGATCAGCCACAACCTCCCTGGACAACCTATGCCAGTGTCTCACCACCCTCAATGCAAAGAACTTCCTCCTAAGATCCCGTTTAAATCTCCCCTCTGCCAGTTTGAACCCATTCCCCCTCATCCTGTCATTACAAGACCTTGTGAATAGTCGTCCCCCCCCCAGCCCTCTCGTAGGCCCCCTTCAGATACTGGAAGGTTGCTATAAGGTCTCCTTGAAGCCTTCTCTTCTCCAGGCTGAAAAGCTTCAACTCTCTCAGCCTGTCCTCATAGCAGAGGTGCTCCAGCCCTCTGATCATCTTCGTGGCCCTCCTCTGGACTCTCTCCAACAGTTCCATGTCCTTCTTGTGCTGGGGGCTCCAGAACTGCACACAGTACTCCAGGTGGGGTCTGAGGAGAGCAGAGTAAAGAGGAAGAATCCCCTCCCTTGCCCTGCTGGCAAAGCTGCTCTTGCTGCAGCCCAGCACACAGTTGCTGTCTGGGCTGCATGTGCACACTGCAGGCTCATGTTGAGCTTCTCATCCACCCAGACCCCCAGGTCCTTTTCCTCAGGGCTGCTCTCCAGCCACTCGCCACCCAGCCTGGAGTTGTGCTTGGGATTGCACCGACCCAGGTGCAGGACCTTACACTTGGCCTTGTTGAATTTCATGAGGTTGGCCTGGGCCCACCTCTGCAGCCTGTCCAGGTCCCTCTGGATGGATCCCTGCCCTCTAGCAAGTCGACTGTGCCATACAGCTTGGTGTCATCTGCAAACTTGCTGAGGGTGCACTGATTCCTCTGTCTATGTCACTGACAAAGATGTTCAACAGCACTGGTGCCAGCACTGACCCCTGAGGGACGCCACTTGTCACTGGTCTCCAGGTGCACATTGTGCCCTTGATCACTACTCTCTGAGTGCGACCCTCCAGCCAGTGGGTGGAATGGGTATTTAAAGGCACTGGGATGTCTTCTGTCAGCCAGGGCAGAGTACCCCTGTTGCCATGCATACTACCCACAAGTAAAATGAGCACCTTGCATTTAAGGTTTTCAGGTAGATGCTTGGTCCTGGAGTGATCTCAGCGGTGGGGATTAAACTGGAAACCAGTCCTTCAGTGCTGCACTCAAAGATTGCGTTGAGTCGCCTTAAAACATTTAGGGTTGAAATTGCAGGGGGTGGGGGGAAAATTGTTCATTAGAAGAATCTCTGGTGCAATTCATTTGCTGCAGCAGCTGTTGATGGATATGGCTTTGCTCTGGCTCCGCTCCTGTTGTATTTGCAGGTTTTCCCTGAAGTGAGTGGGAATTCTGTGCCCGAACATCAAGGTTAGGATGAGGCTCTCTGTGCACGTGTGATGTAGATAAATTGCTTGATGACCACGAACCATACCATTCCAGAGCTGGGCAATAAATCACACATTAGGCTTTAAAACACACAAATGGAAGCAAGACGCTAACTGGTTTCCAGGTGGCAAATGGTCAACTCCATCCTTTTCCCCCCCCACCACCCCCCTTCTTTTCCCCTAGTAAATCTATCCTAATATCAGCAAATTAGATACAAAAGAAAAGGTGCTCAATAGAAGATGTCACTGGCATACGGAGGACTCACTTGCACTGGCCTCATTCTCTGCTTTTTCTTCCTATTCTGGTTCTGCCATTCATGTTTTGGGGATATTTTTTACATTCCAGGGTCTTAACAGGTTTTTACATATTTAGCTAGCTAATGATGGGGGACTTCTGACTCGTGTATTCTAGCCCTACAGGGGTGTTCTATATTTGGTATTTATTAACATTTTCTGTCATACAATATACGGTGAAAGTGATGAGCTCCAGACCTCTCAGGGTTTTATAAAAAAAAAAAAAAAAAGAAAAAAAAGGAAATGCTTAAAAATGGCAACTTGTTTTATTATTTTGGTGTTCCAGTTTCTAATATTTTCTTTCCCCTGTGTGCTGTGTCACTGCTGGCTGGTGAGCTGAGGCGTGGCTGCCAATCAATATTCCACAGAGAGGAAAAGAAAACTGCTGCCACTCAGATGGAATATGTATATGTGTATTTTAACCAAAGCTGAGATAAGATTTAAAAACAAAAAAAATAAAAAAATTAAGCACTTCCAAGTCCGTTTTGTAGTTTTAAATAATGCAACAAGGGGCTTTTATTTTA
>VWZI01006532.1:160279-178321 GCA_013396835.1 Psilopogon haemacephalus
ATATTACTTATATATGTAAGTATATATATTTTATATATATATATAAAAAAAATTAATCATATACTTATGCATACACTTCCACGTTATACACGCTTTAAATAAAATTTAAAAAAAAACAAACCCAAAACTAAAATGAAAACTTGCTCTGCCTGCAAGCTGCAGTTAAATCAGATGATTAGCGTTTGAAAATTTCGGTGCCACCAGCTGCTATCAAAATAACATCTGTCTGCAGAGTCCGGGAGGGTATTTAGTCTGGATCCTTTTGTCTCGGGTGAGGTCGATGCCATTCACAGCTCTGTGGGTTTACCAGGAGGACAATTAGCTAATAATGGGCTGGAAACTTTTTCACATTTGATGTGTGGTTTTGGTGAATGGTTTTGAAGTAATTTATAGAATCAGGGGAAAAAAAAAACAAACAAAAAACCTAAAAACCAAACCATGACAAGAGTGTCTCTAAGTACTTAAAATTTTAATTTGCACGAGCAGGAATCACTGCAGCTGTGTGGTTGGTTGCCAAAATTTGACACTTTATCCCTTTCACCACGCTTGAAAGTAGTCCCCAAGTGAGTCGTCCTAACCCCTCCTCCCTTTCTTAGTGCCTGCTTGATAGCAGATTGTTTTTGGCGTGGTTTGAGTTTCTTTTTTTGCTCCTGCACAGAAACCAGCACAGTCGTGCACTGCTTTAACTAATTTCGAGTAGGGAGCAGAGTCGCAGAAGTGCTGCAACAATGCTTTGGGTATCACAATGTTTAATATGTTTGTTGTGTATAGACAGAAGTGACTGATGTTTGCACAAGGCAAAATGATTTCCTGCCTTTCACCACCTCTTTCCTCAGCTCTCTCCTATGGTGGTGGTTGCTGCTGAGCTGGGGAGGTGGCTGACACAGGCATGCAAGGAGGGAGCTAGCTAACCTGGCGGGGAGCAGTGATGCTATCCAGATGTGCCTCAACAGCTGTTTGCATTTTCATGCCCAGTTACTCTAGGACTCAGCGCTAATTGAATTTTCTCTTTTCTCCTGTCTTCTTGTTAGGTATGATTACCGTGAAATGCTGCACAATGCCACTTTCTGTCTGGTTCCCCGTGGCCGCAGGCTTGGCTCTTTCAGGTTTCTGGAGGCCTTGCAGGTAAGAGCTGCAGTTTAAAGCGTTGGCTACACTGGCTGCAATCCTGCATGCAACAGGCAAGGGGGTGGGGAGGAGGGAAATGTGATTCATTTCCCCGGTGGACAGTAATCCACTTTGCCAAAGCCTCTATTCATACTCCTGGAGCAATTGGCAGCTCCTTCCCAGGAGAGGCTGAGCACTGAACTTATCTGAAGGTTGAATTGCGTTACCTCCCAGAAAAGGGTTTCCCTGGATGTGGTGAGGCTGAGAGGTTAGCTTGGTTTAGGGCAATATTTTATCAAGTTGTGAGACTTCCCGTGGGAGACACTGGCCTCTACAAGTAAGCCCTGGGGCAGCAAAATCGGCTCATTTGTTTTCACTTAGCCAAAACAGACCTACTTAGGCACTGTCTGTCTTCAGATGATGCTCACTGACCACCTTCTGCAGAAGGTAGCCTGGAGGTGGTGAAGCCCCAGGTGGAAGCTTCACATTAAAGCTCATCTCAGGGTGCTTGTAAGGTGTTTGGAACAGTACCTGAGTCTCTTTATCCTTTTTAAAAGATTTGGTTAATGGTCTGCCTTTTTGGCAGAGGGCAATATAAAAGGGTTCAAGTCACTGGCAGCAGAGCTTGGCAGCAGAGTGATGAGGCCTGACGCTGACCTACTTCGGCTGCAGGCAATGTGACCTTTTTGTTTTTTTATTTTGGCAAGCATCAGCTCAGCCCTGGGGTCCTGGATCTACAATCAGCCATACAAAGCATCTTGGGAGATGCTGCAGCTCCCCTCTAGGAATGACATCTGTAATTCCATGGTGGTTGGAGTGGAGGGAAGGGGAGACTGAGGTGCTTCTTGGTGTCAATGAGGTGGCACTTAACAAGGTCCTACCTCCAGGTGTCCTTCTGCCAACTTAGAAGTGTCCCGACATTGGTGTTGAAGCTGTTAAAGAATAGCATTGCATCACCTTTTTTTTTTTTCAACCACAAAATGTCCCAGCTGCTATTAAAGAGTGTTGTTCACTGCAACCCAGAGCAAGATTCTGGTACCTAAATGAGGATGTATAATATTGTAGAAGCCCAAGGCATTCTGCTACTTCTTCAGAAGTTCTCCAGTAGATCCTGTGTTGTGTCTCCCAGCCTTTGATGGGTTTCTTGGATACCCTAGAGCATCCCAAATGCATTGAACATTTGGAATTAATCACTGAACTCCACACTACTGTCACATTTGAGATCCAAGTTCTGCACCATCTTTGCTCCTGCAGAAACGATCAGGCTCCTGCTTCTTTTGGAGGAAGGAGTGGGACTGGAATATTTGGGATGACAAATAACTCCAGATCCTCTTGAAGAGCACTACTCATCTGGGCCACAAGTCATGCATCTTCTGCTAGATACATCATCTTGGTAGAAGAAAGTAGGGGGCATAACTCATTGGACAGAACTTGGAGACTCCAAGTCTGTGATGATAAAATGCAGAGGATCTTTCTAGCAGGCCAGTAGCAATATTCACCAATTGCCATGAATTCCCAATTTCAGTCTGGCTCCAGGGCATGTTGAAAGACATAATCCATGTTAATGAGATGTTTTAAGCATGAAAACACATGAAGTGTTTTCTGGTTGGCTTTTTTTAATGCACTGATGTTGCTTCCAGATGCAAAAACACGGTTCTTTACACATCATGAGTGCTGCTGACATAAGGGAAGGTAGAACAGTCTGAAAGGTTCCACTTTGTACCATCTTTTGGGAGATATGGAGAAGTCTGAACCCTATGTGGAGCAAATTCAGAGCACTTAAGCTCGGCTTGATCCAAAAAAAACTGAACCAGGGCAGAGTCTGAATGCAGATGTTCCTGTAATAGTGTCTTTCATCACAGCAGGAGGTTTCCAGTTTGGAGCTTATGTTGTGATCCAGGTGACCAGAATGCAGTAGCAGTCATAGAATCATAGAACCATAGAATGGTTTAGGTTGGAAGAGACCTCAAAGATCATCCAGTTTCAACCTCCCATCATAGGCAGGGACACCTCCCACTAGATCAGGTTGCTCAAAACCTCATCCAGCCTGGTCTTGAACACATCCAGGGAGGGAGCAGCCACAACCTCCCTGGGCAACCTGTTCCAGTGTCTCACCACCCTCACACTGTGAAGAACTTCCTCCTAACATCCCATTTAAATCTCCCCTCTGCCAGTTTAAACTCATTACCCCTTATCCTGTCATTACAAGACCTTGTGAATAGTCCCTCCCCAGCCTTCCTGTAGGCCCCCTTCAGATACTGGAAGGCTACTATAAGGTCTCCTGGAAGCCTTCTCTTCTCCAGGCTGAAAAGCCCCAACTCTCATAGCCTGTCCTCATAGCAGAGCTGCTGCAGCCCTCTCAGCATCTTTGTGGCCCTCCTCTGGACTCTCTCCAGCAGTTCCATGTCCTTCTCGTGCTGAGGGCTCCAGAACTGCACACAGTACTCCAGGTGGGGTCTGACGAGAGCAGAGTAAAGAGGAAGAATCCCCTCCCTTGCCCTGCTGGCAATGCTGCTCTTGCTGCAGTCCAGCACACAGTTGCTGTCTGGGCCACATGTGCACATTGTCAGCTCATGTTGAGGTTCTCATCCACTCAGACTCCCAGGTCCTTTCCCTCCAAGCTGCTGTCCAGCCACTCGCCACCCAGCCATTTGTCAACAGAAATACTTCCCTGTTTACCCCATTATTTGCAAACTTGCTGTCTGTGCAGAGGAACTTGCACAACTTTCAGAGGATTAAGAAATGTCGACAGATCATAGGGGTATGAAATAGACACTAAATGCTTTTTGGTTTTGTATATATAGTTTCCTATGCTTTTTTGTTGGTTTAAGACAGAAAGCCATTCTTAATGTTTGTAGGCAGATGATGACAAATGAGTTGTGTTCAAGCAGTTACCTCTGTTTGGAGAGTTCATATCAAAGAGGATAGGGAATTCACTCCTCCTTTGGAAAAAAAAAGTGCCCTGGAATTGAGTACATTCTGTGTTTTCCGTAGGGTTGTCTTGCAGCATATTACAAAAATTGAAGGAGTTAGCTCCCTGCCGAATGCTTCATGAAGCAGCAAGGGAGGCCATCATTTTGTATTAAATTCTCCAGGGTTACATCTGCAGCATTTTAACAGTTCTACCCTCCTCTAGCAGCACGAGCACTAGACTTCAAATGCCACGCTCTTGCAGACACCATTTTTTTTCAGTGAACACAAATAAGTGCAAAATGAAAAACCAGAAATATTTGGGCTGTCCTCTGGTAGCCTCCAACTTCATGAAATTCAACAAGGCCAATTGTAAGGTCCTGCACCTGGGTCAGCACAATCCCAAGCACAAATCCAGGCTGGGTGGCAAATGGCTGAGAGCAGCCCTGAGGAAAAAGGACCTGGGGGGGTCTTGGTTGATGAAAAGCTCAACATGAGCCTGCAGTGTGAGTGCAGCCCAGACAGCAACTGTGTGCTGGGCTGCAGCAAGAGCAGGGGAAGGGAGGGGATTCTTCCTCTTTACTCTGCTCTTGTCAGACCCCACCTGGAGTACTGTGTACAGTTCTGGAGCCCCCCAATACAAGAAGAACATGGAACTGTTGGAGGGGCTCCAGAGGAGGGCCACGAAGATGATCAGAGGGATGGAGCAGCTCTGCTATGAGGACAGGCTACACGAGTTGGGGCTCTGCAGCCTGGCGAAGAGAAGGCTTTGAGGAGACCTTATAGTAGCCTTCCAGTATCTGAAAGGTGCCTACAAAAGGCCTGGGGAGGGTCTTGTAATGACAGGACGAGGAGCAATGGTTTTAAACTGGCAGAGGCAAAATTAAAACTAGATGTTAGGAGGAAGTTCTTTGTAGTGAGAGTGGTGAGACACTGCTTAGGTTGCCCAGGGAGGTTGTGGCTGCTCCCTGCATGGAGGTATTGAAGGCCAGGTTGGATGAGGTCTTGAGCGACCTGTTTTAGTGGGAGGTGTCCCTGCCTATGGCGGAGGGTTGGAGCTGGATGATCTTTGAGGTCTCTTCCGACCTAAACCATTCTATGACTCTGTCATTCTTTGCCACGTTGCCTCCCCTTCTGAGCTTGCGCAGACAACAACAGTCATGGTGTAGGTGCAAACCTCAAAGCTTGCCCTAAGTTGTTGGGTACCTGCTAACCACTGCCATGTGTGCGTGCAGGCTGCCTGCGTCCCGGTGATGCTCAGCAATGGATGGGAGTTGCCGTTCTCGGAAGTGATCGATTGGAACCAAGCTGCCGTCATAGGCGATGAGAGATTGTTATTACAGGTAAGGGAAAGACTGTGGCCTTCAGCAGATCCATTGATTATTGCTGCCACCATCTAAACGGATGGGGAAGATGAATCCAAAAGGTGAGGCTTGTAAAAGAATTTTTATCAGGGAGGGATTGTCTGGGTCACGTTGGCTGTGAACTCGTTTAATATGACATCATTCATTTTTTTGACCTGAAGGTCATTGCGGCCACCAGGCCACATTCTTAAATGCTAGAGAATGTTTAACTTTTCCTAAGAGAACGAAATCTCTTCTGGCATGGAGCACCTGGATGCTTTTCTGAGGCAGAGCTGCCCTGGGCTGGGTGCATTGATGAGAAAGAAAATATTTGAAGGCAAGCTCTGCTCTGGTCCTGCAGAAGTACTTTATCCGCTGGACTCCCACCAGTGCTGTGTGGCTGGCTGGCAGGTACTGAAGGGCCTCCTCAGGAAAGCAGGTATTTAATCAGGCAGTTTTGGACAAAGCAGAATCTGTCCTCATTCTGATATCTGGACTGTGTAACCTTGCTTTCTGAAGCAGCGTTCATGTTGCTTACTGTTAGTGTCCTAGAGATCACGGAACAAAAGTGGGCTGAGAAGTTAGAAATCTCCTGCTACCTTAAGCATCCATTTTGGGTTTAAATTCACTAGGTTGTTTTGGGGTTTTTTTTTCCCCTGTTTCTCTACTGAGTTATAGCCTACCTGCATTCTCTAAAGCATGTGGAGAAGCTGGTGTTAGGAAAAGTTCTGGAAAAATTGTCTTCACCAAAGCAGCATTTGATAAAATGCCATTTCCCAGCATGAAGCTGAGATCCATGAGATGTGGAATAGCTACTAAGTAGCCCCGAAGAGAGGGTTTTTTTTTCATACGGTTGCATTTAATTCATTTCCAAAGCAGCAAGCTATTGTCGTCCACGGAGAGAAGCCTTCAAAGGCACAGGCATCTTGGCACCCCAAAAATTAAGTGCCTTTGGAAACCTCATTCAATACCTATCCACTTGTCTGAGGAAGCAAATGCTGACGAGGAGCTGGCTTAGCAAGCCTTGCAAAGTGCTGCCTGTACCTCTTAATGTGATATGAAGCTGCAAATATATAAAAGGACCATTTCATTTTCGCTTCCACGGAGGGCACAATTTTTTTTTATTTTTTTTTCAAGAGCAGAAATTATNAATAATAATAATAATAATTTGCTGATCTTCCTGCTTTTCTGCTAACATGCCATCCCTTCCCTCCGCAGCTGCTTCTATACTGAACAGCTACTGCACCGTTATTAACAGCGTTTTTAAAGAGCTGGCAGAGGGCCTGAATGTCTGCTCTGGGAAACGTTTCTGTTATGTTACAGTTTTTCATTTCCTGTTCGCGAGGAGCTCGGATGTTTTTATTTGCATGTTCTCCCCGTTATAGCACTGCGAGGGCTGAATCCAGCCCCCTTCTGCCTTTATTTGCGCAGGGTGGGGTTTTGCTTCTCCCTAGTTATTACTGGAATGACCTTTTATTAAGACGTCATCTCATTCTAATCATGCCGGTGTAATCCGGCCAGATTAGTGTTAATACATCATTTTTCCCACCTGTCTTTCTGGACAAGGAGATTAATAACTAGTAGGCAGATGCAGTTAAGGTAAGAGCTCTGATTTTTCCTTCCAGCTGTTGTAACAGAGCAGGCACCAAGGCTTTTTTTGAACCTTGGTGCTGTGATTGAAGGCCACACTCACAAGCGTAGTGTGGTCTGTAAAATCCTAATTCATTGCACTAACCCTCACAGCCACAGCAGCCTTTCCTTTAGAAAGATGTAGCTGGGAGTGAGTATTGATTTTATTTGCTGCTCACACACCTACGTGTGCACACACACACAAGGTTGCATATAATGCAAAGATGTGTTTATAGGAAAAAATGCCATATAGCCACTGTGAAGTGACTTTGATCTTTCTGGATGAGTAGGTTAATTACTAATAGGCAGATGCAGTTAAGGTAAGAGCTCTGAATTTTCATTCCTTCTGTTGTAACAGAGCAGGCACCAAGGCTTTTTTTGAACCTTGGCACTGTGATTGCAGGCAATCACAAGCATAGTGTGGTCTGAAAAAACCTAACTTCTTGCAGTAACCCTGACATGCAGAGCAGCCTTTCCTTTAGAAAGGTGTGGTTGGGAGTGGGTATTGATTTTATTTGTTGCTCACAAACACAAGGTTGCATATAATGCAATGATGTGTTTATAGAAAAAATGCCATATAGCCGCTCTGAAGTGATTTTGATCTTTCTGGATGATTAGATTAATAACTAATAGGCAGATGCAGTTAAGGTAAGAGCTCTGATTTTTCCTTCCAGCTGTTGTAACAGAGCAGTCACCAAAGCTTTTTTTGAACCTTGGTGCTGTGGTTGAAGGCCACACTCACAAGCATAGTGTGGTCTGTAAAACCCTAACTTTTTGAAGTAACCCTTACAGCCAGAGCAGCCTTTCCTTTAGAAAGATGTAGCTGGGAGTGAGTATTGATTTTATTTGCTGCTCATACACCTATGTGTGCACACACACGCAAGGTTGCATATAATGCAAAGATGTGTTTATAGGAAAAAATGCCATATAGCCACTGTGAAGTGACTTTGATCTTTCTGGATGAGTAGGTTAACTACTATATAGGCAGATGCAGTTAAGGTAAGAGCTCTGAATTTTCATTCCTTCTGTTGTAACAGAGCAGGCACCAAGGCTTTTTTTGAACCTTGGTGCTGTGGTTGCAGACACTCACAAGCGTGGCGTGGTCTGAAAAAAACTAAATTCTTGCAGTAACCCTGACATGCAGAGCAGCCTTTCCTTTAGAAAGGTGTGGTTGGGAGTGAGTATTGATTTTATTTGTTGCTCACACACACAAGGTTGCATATAATGCAATGATGTGTTTATAGGAAGAAATGCCATATAGCCACTGTGAAGTGACTTTGATCTTTTTGGATGAGTAGATTAATTACTAATAGGCAGATGCAGTTAAGGTAAGAGCTCTAAATTTTCATTCCTTCTGTTGTAACAGAGCAGGCACCAAGGCTTTTTTTGAACCTTGGCGCTGTGGTTTCAGGCACTCACAAGCATAGTGTGGTCTGAAAAAACCTAACTTCTTGGAGTAACCCTCACATGCAGAGCAGCCTTTCCTTTAGAAAGGTGTGGCTGGGAGTGAGGTTTGATTTTGTTGCTCATGCACACAAGGTTGCATATAATGCAATGGTGTTTATAGAAAAAAATACCATATAGCCACTGTGAAGTGACTTTGATCTTTCTGGACAAGGAGCTTAATAACTAGTAGGCAGATGCAGTTAAGGTAAGAGCTCTGAATTTTCATTCCTTCTGTTGTAACAGAGCAGGCACCAAGGCTTTATTAAACCTTGGCACTATGGTTGCAGGCACTCACAAGCATGATGTGGTCTGTAAAATCCTGACTTCTTGGAGTAACCCTCACAGCCAGAGCAGCCTTTCCTTTAAAAAGATGTAGCTGGGAGTGAGTATTGATTTTATTTGTTGCTCACACACACAAGGTTGCATATAATGCAATGATGTGTTTATAGGAAGAAATGCCATATAGCCGCTCTGAAGTGATTTTGATCTTTCTGGATGATTAGATTAATAACTAATAGGCAGATGCAGTTAAGGTAAGAGCTCAGATTTTTCCTTCCAGCTGTTGTATCAGAGCAGGCACCAAGGCTTTTTTTGAACCTTGGCTCTGTGGTTGCAGGCCACACTCACAAGCATGATGTGGTCTGTAAAATCCTGACTTCTTGCAGTAACCCTTACAGCCAGAGCAGCCTTTCCTTTAGAAAGATGTAGCTGGGAGTGAGTATTGATTTTATTTGCTGCTCACACACCTACGTGTGCACACACACACAAGGTTGCATATAATGCAAAGATGTGTTTATAGGAAAAAATGCCATATAGCCACTGTGAAGTGACTTTGATCTTGTGTTTGCTGCTGCTAATGATTCTGGGTGTGATTGATACACATCTGTGAACAGTCAGTATAGGTAATGTTCATTATCTCTGTACTTAGTGGACCTTCATTGGAAAAGCAATGAAAAAACCCCCAGAATATTCACCCCAAAAGATGAAATGTGATGCAGTTATTTACTGTATCATGTCACAAATGGTGATGTGACCAGTGAGAAAAACATGCACTAGTACAGATTTTTAGCAGCTTTCATACTAGTTTTGCAAGGAATATTTTACTTAATGAGATATATTTAAGCTCAAAGACCTATAGCAAGGGAACATAAAGTCCCATTCTCAAAAGTCTGACCATTTTCTTCTGTTTCTTCTTCTTCTGTTGCTGTAGTGCTAACCCTCCCATAAGCTCCAATTCTGTATTACAGTTAGCAGTGAGATGAAGGTCTGAGAGCCAAAGGGCTTAGAGAGCAAATTGTCCTGTCTGACTCACACCATGTAGAGCTGTGGTCATTTTGGACACAGTGTCCAGACATGAATGAAAGTTATGCAGGAAAGAGTTTATTAATTATTTTGATATTTTTTACATATGAATTCTTAACATCCCAATTTTTCTTTAGGAAAAGGTTTGGTATGAAAACATTTGGTTCAGGAACATGAGCAAGCAAATTAGGATTACTGCCACCCCTCAGAATGTTTTAGGAATAAGCAAAGTGTGTTTTGATCAGGATAGGGCAGAGAGGGTATGTGGTGGGGTGCAGGTAACTTCAGAATAAGCTGGGGTGTGCTAAAAAAGCAACACATAGTCCAGATACATGCTTTCAAATTGACAACCTGGGGAAAAAAAAAACAAACAACAAACTGCAACAAATAAGTGTCCGAGAATAGGAGGGTCCTAATTAGTAATTACAAAAAGCAGGCACAGAAGCACTGCAGTTCCTGGCAAAAGTGACCACAAATCAGCAATGTAGCTTAGATGCCCTTCTGGTGCAGTGAGTGCCCTTGTGATTGAAGTAAGCTGCAGTTAAGTTCCTTTGATAATGTCAGTTTGCAGTGGCAGAGTGGTGTACTGGAGCCCCTGGTCAACATCCTAAGGTAAATAGGGATATAGGGATAGGGAGTTGGTGTAGAAGTGAAGCCCTCTTGAGTCTGATCCAGTGAGCAGTTGCATTTTTCAATGGCAAAGCATTGCAGCAGGACAATTTGGGTTTTATTTTAAAGCAACTTTTTTTGAGAATGAATATGTTGATTTGATGGAAAGGGGAAGAAGACAAGTGGTGCTTTCCCTTGTGAATAACAGGTGCTGTGAGAGATGTTCCCCTTTCCACCCACAGGAACCAGTAAAACGTGGTTTGATCCACAGGTTCCCCAAAAGTGTAATCTTAAGATGTTGCTGGTTTTTTAACTCAGGGTTCTTAGTGTTGCCATGCTGAAGTGAATGCAATTCCAGATCACTTTAATATACTTTGAGAGTGGAGTTTTATTGATGGACTGTTAGGACCCCCAGATGTTGGTTTGTTGAAATAGTAGTCCATGAAAAAACCCTTTTGCATCAGGGATGTGTGGAGGAGCTCCTTACTGTGCCATGCCAGACGGCTGGGGAGAGGCAGCTTTTGTTACCATAAAGCAGCTGAAAACTGAAATAAAGCATATTAAAAAAATAAAATACATCTACTCAGTACGAGAGGCTATAAAGGGTAGTGTCTTTTTCCATCAAGCCTTTAACTGTTGACACATGCATCTCTGTCGGACAGGAGCGCTGAAGCTGTGCAGCTTACTAATAGAGGAGAGGACTTGTCAGCAGCAGATTAATTTGATGAGACTGTGTTGTTTTCTGAGGCTTCTGACTATATTACCTCTTGTATTACAGATTCCTTCTACAATCAGGTCTATCCATCAGGATAAAATCCTAGCACTTAGACAGCAGACACAGTTCTTGTGGGAGGCTTATTTTTCTTCAGTTGAGAAGATTGTATTGACTACACTAGAGGTGAGTAGTAAAAAAGTGTTTGGGACCTCGCCGAGCAGGGTGGTTTCTGTGGTTGTCCAGCTGCTTCTGACCTCAGCTGGCAGTGGACTGTGGTTTTCATGACATACAGTTGGTTGCTGAGAAGAACATCTGGCATCTTCATAAGTTTTCTTATTACAAAGGAGCATGGAATCAATACTGCTGAACCAATGTGATTGAAGTATTGTTCACTTTATTAGGGGCAAGGAGATGCTTTTATACTGTCCACCCAGAAGCATACTAATTGGCTGGTACAATCAAGGACAATCCCATTCATTAATACTCATGACAACTTGTTATTCCAGACCAGATGTTTCCCTTATCTCTTTTACCCCTGTGGGAGACAGCTGCTGCCATGGGAAACCAGAGGCCTAGCCAGGCACCTTCCTCTACCCATGAGATCCAAGGTTGGCTGCCTTCTATCTCACACCCACATTTTCTCCCTCAAGGGAATCACAGAAACATTCAGGTTGGAAAAGACCCTCAGCATCACCCAGTCCAACCAGTATCCCTTATTCTACAAGGTTCACCTTAAACCATATCCCTAAACACCACATCCAAACGACCTTTAAACACATCTAGGCTTGGTGACTCCACCACCTCCGTGGGCAGCTCATTCCAATGCCTGAAATACTTCCCTCATTATTGGAACTCACATTAGCAAACTTGCACAGCCAAGAATGAGAGCTGCACCAGACATGGAAAGGTTGTCACGTGTGATCTTGCCTTTGTCAGGCTTTATGGCTTATGAATCACTGTCCTTGTCATTAGTAGTGAGTGTGTTTCCTTAGGAAACCTTTCTGGAATTCACTTTGGAAAAGATATTACTGTAAAGATCCTCCCTGACCATTCCTTAACATTTTGATGCCTTGCGATGGGGCTGCTGTTCTGGCTCTGAAAGAAAGGAGGCTTGTAAATCACTGTCTTATCTTCATACACAGGATAAGGGAAAGGCCTGATCATCCTTATAAAATATTAATAAACAATCATGATTAGATTGCTATTAAACAGCAAGACAGATGATCTCACATGTGGAGAGAATCCTTTCTGAATTCAGAGGCAGAGGAGAGATGAAAGGCTCTTTAGAAGTGGGGCTCAGGCTACAATTTCAAAAGCAGGTTTCTCTTCTAATTGTTTCACAGTTTTGCACATGAATTTTTGACACACTTCTACGACTGGAAGCATCTCACTTTGTAAGTGCAAATGCATTCGCTTTATGCTAATGCCTCTGCAGTTGCATCCTTCTTTGTGCACAGTTGTAAAGCTCCACATTTCCCACTGTGCCTGTTTTCCCCTGAAAACTGCAAATGAGTGCTGTTGCCTGCAGTCCAGGCTGCCCATGGTTGATCTACCTCCCAGCTGCTGCAAGACAGTCCCTCAGGTTTTTTTCAGTGCCAATGAAAAAAACCAGCCAGAGAGTGTTCTCAGAACCCCTGGAGTAGCTAATTCCTCCCAATGCTCTCCTTGCCCTCAGAAGAGTGTCTTCATCTGTGCTGCCTGTTGGGAACTGCTCTGCATCCTTACATTTCTCATAAGCAGTGATAAGGTAGTGATCACAGCCCACATCAGAATCATGCTCACAAAGCTGGAAGACAATGTGCCAGAGCTTGCAGGCTAATTTACCCTTACAGACATACTTCTAGGGTGTCTCATGCATCCTCTGCATGCACCCTGGTACCGTTAGGGGCTGCTAAAAGGAGAAGCACACAGCTCTCCTTGCTGCCTCACTCCTACCTGTGCTGGGGCTGCTCTCCAGGGGATGTAACCTGCAGCTTCTATGGCCTTGTTCTTAGCACTTTCCTGGAACACATCGGTCCATGTAGCTGCAGGTGCCCAGGGGATAAGGAAAGCCATGATAAAGCTGAAGCAGCTGGGTGACCAGCAAGCCAGAGTTTCTGCTTAGAGGGGGAAAAATAAAGTGAAAACAAAAATCTTCCTGGAAGGCTTAATTTAATAAAACTTCATCATGCATGCCTGGTTTTGAAGCTATGTTCTGGGTTTTTTCATTTGTTTATGAGGGTGGCTTTGGCTTGAGGGTGTTTTTTTGTTGTTTGTTGTATTTCTTTTTTAAATCAGGACTCTCAGAACATTTCCAGTCTATTCTATTCTTAAGAACACATACTCATTTCAGCTTGCCTGTGTGAAGTCCTGAGTTAACTTCCTTTCATGAAGGAGTAGAGGAGCTGAGAGTGACTTTGGGAGTCTCTTAAATTCTGATGCTGAAGTAAATTTCTTGCAGGATTATTTTTTGCTGGTAGATGTTATCCATCTGCTGGTGTCACGCTGTTATGTCAGAGTGCTCTGATGATGCTAGATACCTTCAGAATAATCACTTGCCTGCTAACTGGATTGTTGGTGCATGTCTACATATGAGAATATCATTACCGAAAGAGTTTTCATTAAGTCAGATGTCTGCAAGGACATTGCAGTTCTCTTCTGCCCTATTATCCTGGGCACTTCTGAAAACATTCTGAATCACATTTTAAGGCCCTTGACCTTCCCACAGCTTTAGGTAGCCTAAGCCAAAGAGCTGATATCCTAAAATAAGGGGTTTGAATCTTGTGGCCAGCAACTCCATATTCCAGGGCCATGGACATGGTGTGGGTTAGGAAATGGTGTTCAAGTCTGCTGCAGGCTGGTGAGTGGGAGTGCTGGCAGTGCAGCAGTGGACTACTGCAAACACCATCCAGGCACATGCTCCAGTTTATCTGCACTTTTCCAGCTGTAAATAACCCCTAGATATCCCTAAATCCCTGTGTGGCATGCTCAGCTCTCCACTTGGGAAGAGGAGGGGAGGAGGACAGCACAGTGTACGGACAAGACATGCTTGATCTTCGGCTGGGGCATATTAAGATAAGGCGATATGTGAAGTTTTTGAAGTGTGAAGATGAGGAAAGCATAAATAGTGGACTATTAATGAATCCAAGAGGAAAAGGGAGATCTCACTAGAGATCCTAACCCCTTCCTTCTCTTATTAAACTTCCTGTCATGCCTCATCATTGGAGAGCCATGTAGCTGCTGTCTCTGCAATACGTGCAGTGCTGCACAAGCTGCATTTTAATTGATTGGTCCCTCCATGCTATCTTTTTAAATACTTTTCTGTTCTTTCTGCCAAGTTGTCTTTTCTCCCGCCTATCGTGACAGCCAGCTATGTTTCTTATGCAGACCAGGAGCATCATAAACCAATCCTCCATTTGTTAACTGTGATAAGTGGCTGAGGCCAGCCCCTCAGCCTGGTGTGGAACCACACTGGTGAGATTCGTGTGTCAGACATGCACCAAAGGCTGCCTGAGCTGCATGGCACCGGGGAGAGCAGCTGGAGGTGTTTAAGGCCAGGCTGGATGAGGCTGTGGGCAGCCTGATCTAGGGTAGGGTGTCCCAGCCCGGGGCAGTGGGGTTGGAACTAAATGATCCTTGTGGTCCCTTCCAACCCTGACTGATTCTATGATTCTACGACCTGCTCCACGTTAGCGCTGCACCCGCTCTGGGCACGCCGCAGTGTTGCTGAACGTGAGCCATGTGTTTCCCCTGCAGCCTTGTTGGCTACCAGCGTGGTGGAAAACTCCACCGTCTGTGAAAACCTCCTGACCACATAAATTCACAGACTTCTCATTATCTGATTATGCCCCAGTTCTGGGAAAGCAGGAGGAAGGAGCTGGAATATTTAGGCTGTGTGGTAAACTCTCGAAAATACGGACTTTCTAGGCTCTGTCTTTGTTTAGTGGCATAACTTGCAGGTGGAGAAACAGCAGTCATCTCCTCTCTTTTTCCTCCTCTCCCCTCTCTCCACTACAATGCAGGAGGATCTGATAATACTGATCCTAACTTTTCCTAACAGAAAACCTCAGATACAGTGATAGGATACAGTCCTAAATCTGTTATTCTAAGACCAAAAGAATTAACTCGCTCATGGGTGAATGACTGTAGAGTAGCTGTGAGAAGTGGCTGTAGGCAGCGTTCAGCCAAGCATACAAACACCTAACATTTGCCCTAGTTCAGCAGTGTGTGTGTTACCACCATTAGTGGATTGTCTAGTACAGTGTAGCTGGTGTTTTAATAGCTTCTTTGTCACAGCAATCAAAAACTCCAGGAAAACTACTGCTTGTGGCAACACTTATTCCATTTCTGACCAGATACCCCTGAATTCAGCTGCTTATGGAGATTTTGGGCTGTTTAGACTCCTGCAGCTGCTTTTGTTCAGCTTGTGCAGGGTATTTTTGCTTGTTTTTTTTTGTTTTCCTGTGCTATGAGTACATATGTTCTTTAGTTCCATGAATTTGAAGGCCAGAATGAGTGATGAAGGGTCAGATTTATCCCACATCCCCAGGTACACCTATGTTAAGGCCACAGATGTTGGGTTGGGAGAAGCAATGTGTTCTTGGCCCTTGAGCCCTGTGCAGTGCATAAATTGACAGGTGAAATCTCCTTAGGAGAGCTGCAGTAGGCAGCAGCCAACTTAGTGGAAATTCCTTCTCCACCGCCCTTTGACCCTTCTCAAGGTCCCATCTGCAAACCTGCCAACCTCCAATTCTCTGAGAGGAGGCAAATCTGTAAGGATGTGTGGCCCAACAGTGGACTGCAATTCAAAAGTTACATCTTAATTGAAGGCAGAACTTGTCCAGCTAGAGTTTCCCATCTTGCTACAAAGGTCCAGTTGGAGCTTCCTGTCTTGCTACAAAGGTCCAGTTGGAGCTTCCTGTCTTAGAATAGAATTATAGAATCATAGAATCATAGAATCATAGAATCAGTCAGGGTTGGAAGGGACAACAACGATCATCTAGTTCCAACCCCCCTGCCATGCTCAGGGACACACTACCCTAGATCAGGCTGCCCACAGCCTCATCCAGCCTGGCTGCAAACACCTCCAAGAAAAGTGGCCCCAACCACCTCCCTGGGCAACCCATCCCAGGCTCTCACCACTCTCATGCTGAAGAATTTCCTCCTCATGTCCAATCTGAATCTCCCCACCTCCAGCTTTGCTCCATTCCCCCTAGTCCTGTCACTATGTGATAGCCTAAAAAGTCCCTCCCCAGCTTTTCTGTAGGCCCCCTTCAGATACTGGAAGGTCACAAGAAGGTCACCTAGGAGCCTTCTCTTCTCCAAACTGAACAGCCCCAACTCTTTCAGTCTGCCCTCATAGCAGAGGTGCTGCAGCCTTTGCTACCACGGTCCAGCTAGAGCTTCCCATCTTGCTAGAAAGGTCCAGCTAGAGCTTCCCATCCTGCTACACCTTTGCAGGAAGTTTGAACAAGCTCCTGTCAGTATAAGAACCATCCTGGTTCCTGCACACAGGCATTTGATGTGCAGTAACTGTCATTAGACTTACGAATGCCTATTAATTGTACAGACTTGCATTTTTTCTGTGGCTTGTGCTATTCTAGATGCTAAAGTAGATGACTTTAGTTCTGGGTTGATGGGTTCAAATTGGCAGAGGGGGGATTTGAACGGGATGTTAGGAAGAAATTCTTCACAGTGAGGGTGGTGAGGCACTGGAACAGGTGCCCAGGGAGGTTGTGGCTGCTCCCTCCCTGGAGGTGTTGAAGGCCAGGCTGGATGAGGTCTTGAGCGACCTGATCTAGTGGGAGGTGTCCCTGCCCGTGGCAGGGGGTTGGAACTGGATGATCTTTGAGGTCTCTTCCAACCTAAACCATTCTATGATTCTATGATGACTTAGCAATCTATTCTGCCCTTAAAAATCCAGGAATCTGTGCTTATGACCCTCTACAGAGACTGACAGTAGTTGTCAAAAGATCTTTTTCTGTTTCATCCAACAAGGAACCGAGGATGTGGGCTCGGTGATGTGTCGGAATGCTAATATCCCATTATAATTAAGCAAAAATGAATAATTAGTGCAGCCTGATTTGCTGAAAGCCTTTGTGCTTCTGAATGCTCCAATTATCTCAAAAATAATACCTAGCCATGTAATGCCATCCTCAAATAATTATCTTCAGTGAGTTCTGGGTACTGAAACTGACAATGAACTAATCGGGCTTACAACGGCTAAGGTGCTCTAATAGGCAAAATATTTAACTTGAAATACAAACCACAACGAGTTGCAAGGTCCCCGTGTCCAGAGAGACTAATGAGGTGTTCTGAAACCTGCTGCACAAAAGCCTGAGCTGCTGAGGAGGTGTCAGAGCGTGCAGGTTCTGTGACATTTCAAGAGGTTAAGCAGGAATGTCTGGCAATTCGTGTGCCTCGGCTATTTGCAAAGCGGGTGATGATTTCGGTCAGACGCAGTCCCCAAAGCCTTCTTTCTGCTGGCTATTACAGTCTATTTAAAAACCATTGCCTCTCTTGTTTTGCAGATTATTCAGGACAGAATATTTAAGCACATATCACGTAACAGCTTAATATGGAACAAACATCCTGGAGGGTTATTTGTACTGCCACAGTATTCCTCATATCTGGGAGATTTCCCTTACTACTATGCTAATCTCGGTGAGTGAATCCTTGCTGTAGGAGTCCCAGGGAAAAATTTGGGGTTTGGCCTTTTGAAGGAGCAGGGGCCCAGTGACTTCCCATTCCTTTCTGGTCAAAGGGTGCCTTTGGTTGGTCCTGCCTCAATCTCCCACTGTCCACTGGAATGTCTGACTCATCACCACGCATCATGTGCCTGTAGACTGTTTTAAAAAGCAATATGTCCCTTCATACTTCTCAGTTGCCAGTAATTAATGCCCGAGTTGCTGACCCATTCACAGCCTGAGGGGACATGAGAGGAACAGCTTTTTTTTTTTTTTTTTTTTTTTTTTTTATTTTTCTTTGTTTTTTTTTTCTCTT